>APFE030189730.1:17072-37539 GCA_000404065.3 Pinus taeda
ACGATTTATCTAATTATTCTCATGTGGTTTTTTTAGTTAAATTAGAAAATAAATTAATAAAAGTGGTTTACTAAATTATTTTCCATAGTGAAAGTGATTTTACTATGGTAAAATTAAATCTACATGGTGTATTTCAATCCACCTAGTTAGAAATGGCTAGGCGATCATATTTTGGTGATAACACCTGGAATTTCCTCATACATCCAGGAAAAGAAATTGCAAAACTCCTAAAATAGAGCTTTATAGGTCTCAATCTCAGATGGAGAGGAAGACGCACCAATGTGTAGATTTTCAATAATACCTTATTTAACAGAGATATCAAGAGGTATTATCTCTTCAATATTAGAGAGATTCTTTTTGGAATAGACTTCGTGAATATAAAAAAAAATTGTAAAATACTTGACGATATTGAGTAAATGCACATCATTTAGATTATCCTCCATGGAATCTCGTAAGGAGGAATGATAGTGATGATCATCCCATGGTGCATCGGTTGGCATCATGATCTCCATGATGTTCTCGTCGATAGAGAATATACAAGAAGGATCAAAATACATGCCATAATCCAATGATCAATCAACCCAATTAATCAAAGAGAATGTATGAGCCACACAAGCTAAAGAGGTGGCTTCATAATCAAGCTCAATGGGGCTAAGCGGCATTCATTTACCAAAACTATGGTTGTTAGTTTCATCTGGTACAATCCATGGATAAGTTGAGAGAGTAGAAGATGCTATCATATTGATATAAGAAACTAATGATGAGTTATCGATAAGTGCAGGAGGAGGAAGTGAAAAGGTTCCCATGAGCGAGGAATCCTTCTCTAGTCCAACCCCAACATGCTGATGACAATGTAGACTTTCTCCTACAAGCGGGACACTTCCAGTAACATGAGAATCAGAGGCAAAGAAGGTGAGTTGTTCAATGGCCAAAATCCTGCCCTTATGAGGAAAGGAAATCATATGGACATAAGTTGAAATGACCGCAACCATGGTGTAAACCCAACTACGACATAATAGAATATTATAATCAGGAGGTTCGTCAAAAAGTTCAACTTTTATGGATATAATTTTTACACCTAATTCAACTTGTAAGGAGTTCAGAATACCACAAGGTTTATATGTTTTCCCATCAAAATATTTCAATATGGTAGGTGAATGACTCATTTGAGGAGAACCAATCACTTTCCAACAAGACATAGATATGATACAAGTTGAGACTCCGTCATTCATATTGGAATGATGAATGTTCTTAGCACGAACGATGACCTAGATGATAAAGGCCAATTGAATTGGAAGGTGATGGGTGTAGTTTTCATGACTGAAAATAGCTAAGTTGGAATATGAAGGATCCACACATCCGATACCCAAAACTAAAGCATTCTTCTAGTCAAACAGTTTGGAAACACCTAGAGGTTCGACATAGCTAATGGAGACTAAGTCAATTATTCAACTATTTTATAATTTTGAGAAACCCTAGCATGAGGGTTGAAATCTGATTTATGAATAACACCCTTCAGAGGCTTAATAGTTAACTCAATAGGAATCGTGGGCCAAGAGGGATTGGATGGTGTTGTTGAACTGGTACATTGATCAATAGCCTAACCATTCAAATGATTCACATTACCATAGTCCTTATTCTGAGTAGCCATCATAACATCAAATTTAGGCTTCAAGAGGAAAGAATTAAAACCATGTTAAAGGAAGAAGGGTCTCGAGCAACCATGTGGGTCTTCTGATTGGGAAACAAGTTGGTCAACACAACAGGATAAGTGGGTGATTTTAGAAACTAGTTCACTTTCTTGCAATGAGGATAGTAATGAGTAAAGTGATCCTCATTGAAAATCAGGTACAGGTAGCAAAGATATCATTTATCATCTAAGGACTAATTTTTTTGTTTATCCCGTGGTGAAGAATAATTCTTGTTTTTTCCTTTTCCTTTCTTCTTTCTTATTGGTTGTTGTTTAGATTTTCCTTTATGATATGAAACAATATTTATCTTGAAAGAAGAAGCTACAAGAGGATTGTATGAAGGGTTTTTGACAGAAGCAGAGAGAGTGGAACCAAATGGTTTACTCACTATATGGAAACTGGAAGAACCAATGATGCCATTAGTAGCATGATATTCTTTACCAAGAGTTGGAGGAACAACGTTTGAAGGTATCAAAGCATCTAGTATCTTCTCATAAAGTGTGCAAAATTGGGTATAGATGAGGTCCAAATAATGAGCATGAGAAATCACTTGTTCCTCAATCACGTCCCCACTTTTAACTACATCCTCTATGATAGATGGCAACAGGGACATAATGAACCATTCCACTAACAAATGGTCTTGAACATAAGTATTAACCAACCAGTGATGACTCAACCACTCATGAATGTTATCTAAGATGTGAGTAGCTTTAGTTTGCTTAAATTTGGTCAAGAGTTCCATTCCCATTTCATACCTGATGGGAAACTGGAAATGTGTGAGGAAGGTGGTAGCTAAGGTACTAACATTGTGAAATGAATCTCTTGATAACTCAATGTAAAATTTAGCTACAGTACCTATAAGTGTATGTTAGAAATTTTGTAATCATATGGAATCATTATGAAGGGAGTTAGAAGAACACCAAGATGATACATCATAACATGGGTTAATGGGTCTTCTCTAGGATTCCCATTGAATTTTGGGATATCATAAGGAAATTTGGTAGGAATTATTGGCCACAAAGGCGAAGTCTAGAAATTCGAGAGTCACCACGAAAGGTAACTATCAGTTAAAATTCGTTGGAGGATAGCTTGAGCAACATGTACTTGCATTCTCGTGTAAGGAGGGTTCTAACAAAGAGGAACCTAAGCACAAAAATAAGGAGGATTATGCTAACTAGCATACGCATAACCTTGTTGACCAACTCCAGCATAACCCTGTAAAGGGTGGAATGGCTGGGTATGGTTATGTTGGCGTTGAAAAGGAACTTGAGGAATACCTTGATAAGGTCTATATCATTTCCCCACAATACTTTGTATCATCCCGGCATAAGGTTGATTCGATTGAGGTTCTACCATGCTATGCATGGTCTGTTCTACTGGAATTGGAGGAATACCTTGCCCAAGTGGTTGAGACTATAAATTACCTTGTAAATGATGGGTAAGTGGAACCCGAGGGATACCAAATATAGAAGGAATAGATTTATATGCAATTTCAGCCTCTAAAGTTTGAATTACATGTATTTAGGGCTATTGAGGTACAAATTAATGGGTAGGAATTTGAGATGAAGATGACAGAGGTTGGGAATTCAAGAATCGATGCCAAATAAAACTAGGTTGGATAGGAAAAGTAGGTTTCCAAACACTGGAAACCATCCAAGGATGAGGATTATAATAAGGCTAATTACTGATTTGAGGTATACCAACAACATGTTTCCACCCTACCATAGAAGGATGGGATGATGGAGGAAACTGCAACCCAGATGAAGGGAACCCAACATAAGAAGAGTTAGGTTGTTGAAGCTAACCTTGCCCATTAACATAAGGGCCATCTTGTTGTTCAACTATAGGTGTAAGAGGAGGAGAAGGAGCAGGATGAGTAGCATTCATAAGGGAAGTTCCAGATGGAATCCTTGAAATGAATGACATGGGAGAGGTACAAGGACTGGAAGATGCACTTGAGAAGGTACGCAATAATTATTAATAGCTGGGTGGGATGGATGGGCCACCATACAAAGTATCCTCTAGTTATGTTGCAAACATGGATGAGGAAGCACAATTTGATGCCTCAACCATATTGGTAGACATGGGTTGGGAAGTCATATCAAATCCAATCATTGTTAACAATCCCAATGAACATTGTCGCAAGAAATACACTGGTGAGTGAGAAGAATCAAGTAAAGGAGTTTGTGTTGGAGTTTGAAGATGAGGAAGAGGATAATTCTAATAAAAATGGAGTCCACTCCAATGAATAGGAGTAGAAGGATGAGGCTCTTCTTGTGGGACCTCTTTAATACTCACAAGACCGTATGGAAGAGGTTCACCATTAGGTCCATGATATATGGTTGGAGGTTCTCTCTGAGATAAAGGAGGAGAAGGGGAAGGTCCTAAAGTAACAAGTGATGATGGCTGAGGTTCCTCAAGTTTAACAACCTCAGGAAATAAATTTTATGACTTGGGAAAGTCAAGTTCACTAACCTCAAGAAATAATGTTTCAGGAACTTATGTTTCGTTTGTGTCAGATGCACTACAAAGAGTATAGATGATCTAGGATTTAGTACTCAAAGGGAAAAATGATCATGGTTGATCATATTTAGGAGAAGGACCAGAAGTAGTTCTCAAATTTCTCAATTCAATAATTTGCATATTCTTATGCTTCTAATGATGGACAAGAGTAGTCTCTAATGCAAGAGGAGGATTATTTTGCATGCTACGGAAACAATTGAGTGAGGGATTTTGTTCTTTCACGTTGGATGGAAAAATTTAGAAATTCACACAAAAATAAGTCAAAAGGAGGGTAAAGTAGTCATAAAGGATTACCAGGCAACCATGAACTGCAATATACACCTTGGTGAACCAATGACTTAACGTATGTGAAGGAATCTCCTCAAATGTTTTGTTCGATGTATCACGACACACAAGGTGGCTACTTGGTTACTATGCTGAGGATAACGACCTATAGGGGACTTCCAAAATATACTCGATGGTACGTGGAAGTCCAGTCTGTAGTTGTGTTTTTTAATTTGTAACCATTTGATGAGAGCATTCCCATATACTTCACGTACGTGGAGTTCCATACAATATATGCAAAGGTATGTGGAGAATGATCATATACACTCACATAGATGGAACGAGATTTCACCCTTAGTATACAATGCTCACAAACAAGGACAACTCCTACGTTTAATGATGTCAGCTCATGTCTCTAGCCTAGACCTATATATATTTGTGTTAATGATACAAATGCTCCATAGGTTGATTAAATAAATTTTAATGTTTATCTTAAATTAAGTTTCAGTTTCAGAGCTCACCATGAATGTCACCTAAATATCCTAAAATGAAAACTAGCATGAGGAAATGAAATCTTTCTCATTCAATGAAAATCTATCTAAGGGAAAGGACAAAGAGTATGCAACAAACAATGTGCAAAGTACAATTCCCTTTTAAATGAAACTATTCTAATGTTGATGCATGCACAAAACCCTTAATTCCAATGTAAATATTTTTCTTTTCAAGTCACTTAATTTGATAAAATGAAGAAAAATAAGATGCATAGTTCAATCACTGATTCAAATGAGATTTTTAGAATGATGACTAGAACACCAGTTCATCTAAGAACTCAATGATCATACAAAATCAGTTTTCAAATGACCTAATGATAAGAACAAAGGAAAATCTAAACAAATCCTTACCAAAGGCACTAAAAAATGAAAGAAAACCAAATGGAGGCTTTAGAGAGACCACAAGACACTTAAAGGCTCAAGGAAGTGTAGCTAGAACAATGTTGATCGGAGAGGAAATCAAGGAAAAATTACACTTATGCATGAATAGAGGCCAATACAGGTGCAAAGCAAGCACCAGTGCTATGCAATTGAGGCTTAGAGAAGACTCAGTTATGGTGCAACACTTTGCCAAAAAGACCAGAGGGTGTGTTTGTCTAGGGATGCAATGTTTTGACACGAGGATTGCAATTGAGACTCAATGAAAGGCATTCCTATGTTTGTTCTTGACTGAATAAGACAATAAAGGTCTGAAAATGAGGTAAGACAATCACAATGGACAAAGAAACTACCAATGGAATACATCATTCCCTAGCATGGTTGCAAATTTTCTATATGAAATCTATGACTACGGACAAATGTATCTTCCCTAGGCCTAGTGGACTAACCTAGAACAAAAAAAATACAAGGAGACTAATGATTTTATTAAAGTAAATAGATAATGGGATGAAGCCTACCTAGACTATATTGTATGCTTTGCTCCTTCCTTGGTTTGTATGCTCCAATCCTAGCTAAAATTGTTATAATTAGAACCTACAAAGTGACACACCAAAATCCAATGATGTACGGGATCTATGTAACATCATCCAATCACTTTATTCAATAGATTAACATGGTATTGAAATACAAGAAACCATAACATCATATATAGGAAAACAAAGAACTCTTTTCATTAATAGAAATGGAATGAGCTATAACCAAAAATAGGTGTTCATCTTGTAGATGAGATTCTCCAAGTTGACTTGTCCTTTACTAATCATAAAGTACACCTATAATCACTCTAATGCATGGAATGATATCTATCACATCAGCAGTATAAGGGTAGAATCACTTTCCAAAAGCCAATCCTTTTCCTATCGATGACGGTAAGTATATAGCTGAAGGAGGTAGTTCATGAATTCTTATCCTTTTAGCAATATAGGCTTGAGATCCACTCTTTATGGGAGGATGAGCTCAAGGGATAAGGGATGAAAACTCCAAGGTAGGATAGGATAAGATTCAAGATTTTTGTCTAAGGTAAACACTTACAACAAATCCTGGAAGCTTCTAGAAGTGGAATCTTTGGGATTATTTTTTGTTTTCCCAAATGTATAGAATCAACACACCCCCAACACTAAACAACCTATTGGTGATCAGCGCAGGTGCAAAGTAGGGAAACCTGGTAGTCAACGCTCACTAGTAAGGGGTCAAGGTGCGTTGGTCCTTAAAATGATTGAAATAAGGTACTTTTAGGCATAAACTTAGGGATTATAAAGATTCATTCTTAGGGGTTGGTGTAGGGAGGATAGAAAAATGTTTAAAGGATGTGAATGATCCTATTTGCATGCCTATTGACCAGATGTGACAAAATGGCCTATAAAAATGATCAAAGATAAGCATACCAATATGACACTCAGATTGACCAAGATGTTCAAATACTTCAAGAACCTGACAACTTACGGCTTCATATATTTCATCCAAATATTTATGAATTAAAGAAGATTTGTGATAATTCTAGATTAAAAGAAAATCCCAATTCATAAATGGAGATTATAAACTATAAGAAATAGATTATGAATCGATACCTTGCAAATCCAAGCCCTTAGAAGAATAGAAGATATCACCAGATATACTTATATATTCACCACCATAACTGTTAATGGAAATGGGGATATCATGGTGGTGATTAACCAAATTCTAAACTTGGATGTGGGGTTCAGAGTCATTTAAAAACTTATCAAGATTAAATGATTGGATATTAGCTGAGAAGGTAAGATTATCATGTTGAAAGGGGGGAAGATAAAAGATATCTTCAACAATTTTCTCCTCTGCATGTTAAATAAAACTACTTTGCTCTTAATTACCACTTGGAACAACAAGTTAAACATCAATAAAAGTTGAAGTAGGTCATTAGGCGAATTTTGAGGTATAAAATGGGCCTCCTAAGGAAATTATAAAATAATAATGGAAATAATAAAATAAGATTAGATTATATCATCAAATTTTAGAGGGAAAAAAGAAAAACTATTTTTTCAACTCGTATTTTCAACTTATCTCCCTATTGGTTTACTCAAACTATGAGTGGAAACACTCGTTGGATGTATAATTTTATTCCTCATCCAAGAAGTACCCATGTTGCATACTTTGGATGGACCTTTCTACACGAAAAAAATGAGAAATACATGGAAAACATGATTGCAATCACGTTGTTTCATGCATTTCTCATTTTTCGTGTGGAAAGGTCCATTGAAAGCATGCAACATGGGTATTCCTTGGATGAGGAATTAAATTTTGCATCCAACAAGTACTCCTATTTGAAATTTGAGTAAAAACATAGGGAAATAAATTGAAAATACGAGTTGAAAAAGTAGTTTTATTATTATATTATTTTCTAATCCTTTTACGTTTTTACTCCAAAAATGCTTAATCATCCCCCATGGTTGACATCATCATCTTGAATCCTGTTGGTTCTTATAAAGTTTATTTTGGTTGTACATTTTTTAGGAGGCCCATTTTAGACCTCAAAATTCCCCTAATGGAAACCGGCAGATCATAAATCAAGGAATCATGAAACATAGGTGGCAATGGTTTTAGAATATCCCCAAAGGAAATTAGTTTTTCATTTGGATCAACTTTAAGATTGGACTTATGTACATCAATATGACCTTGAAAACTTGAGGGATAAACTTTCACTTCAGGGTCCATGCAAATACTGAGCCATTCCAATTTTTCCTCGGTAAGATGTGAATCATAAGAAATGGATGGAGCTTGAATGGACAAATCAATAATTCGATTTTCATATATCTCAACTTTAACATCATCACCAAGGGCCACCTAAAATGGTACTGGGAAGTAGGAGGACAAGGAACAAAAGGAATAATAGGTTCCTCCTCGAAAGATTGAGGTATCCCATGGTTAGAAAACGTTGGGGAGAGAGAATCATCCATGGGTTAAGATTCAAAATATCTCAAAGAGAGTAGAATCAAACTCTAAAATTTTCCATATTAAAATATGAATCAATAACTCCCTTGGGAAATTCACAACAAAGGTGAAGAAACTAATTAAGAAATTCATCTGCAGATTCACTAGGTTCCATTCTAAGAAAATAAATGTTATCACATACATCTTGATATTCATACCTGTCAAAGGCTTCATGAAGCTCCTCAAGAAGTTGTGCAAATGAATGGATAGAAGAAACAGGTAATGTATGACACCATTTCTTAACTCGACATTCAAATGTGAGGGTGAACAACCTGACCATGACAGCTTTACAATTTATTCCATTAGAGCGACAAAAATGCATAAATTGAAAGAAGTGTTTGAGCCAAGTTAGTTCACTCCCATCATCAAACTTGAATTGAGATAAGTCATGAATGATTTCCATATGGATGGTAAAATCAAGCTCCTTAGAAAATCATCCTAGGATTATGATTTTGGAAAGCTCCATTTAAGATAAGAGATTCAAAAAAGACTCAATGGGCACAACTTTTCGTATGGCCCTCCTTCTAGCACAAAAATGTTGATGGTTATAGATACTGACAACATATAGGGGGTCTCCCCGATGTGAAGTTCCTATTACACCTCACGCCATTTAGAGTAGGATCCCCATCTGGAGTATCGACCCAACCACCATAACAGAAAGGTTCATCTTCGTTTCAGCCAATAACATAAGAGATTATATACATAAACCTTGAATAAGAATGTAAGATGACATTGTGAATCACAAATTACAAGATGTAAAAGGAAACATTCACAAGGGGAGACCAAAAGTGATTCTCTAAGAGGATAGTAATAGTACTATCATATAAGAAGCACATGATAGCATGGAAATATTCGTTACCGAAATAGTTCACACAACGATATTAAAGAGAATACAACTCACATTCAACAATATGAGTACTAAAGCCACTGAAATAGTTCAATTTATCTAGTACAAATGAACACAACATATACCCTAAACATCCCAGGAAGAGTCCTAAAACATTTGCAATACATGCATGAAAATGTGTAGGCTCATAGAGCTTCAATTATAAGGTGAAAGATCCAAGTACATCAATTAAAATGGTGAATACTAGTTCCGATATGGAACTTTAAGTCACACCGTACTTCTCCAAAGAATAGTTTTTCTCTCCTATACCAAGTACAGAAGCCAAGGCTAGTTGTTGGGATAGGGTCCCTAGGGTCAGTTTTGGGGTAAGTTTAACCCAATATTGTAAAAGTTTTGTAAAGAATGTAAACCCTTCATGAAATCTGGATGCAGAGCGCGCAACTAGATAGGATTCAAAGGGGCTTTAGCCCCTTGTTTGGGTAAGTGATAGGTTGGTTTTTGAGACTCACCCATTGTCTGCGGACCATGGTATTGTATTGAAAAAAACTATATATAGTTGAGTCATAGTGAGCCTAATAGGTAGATAAGAGTAACTAAGTCAAGATAGAGACTCTGTTTTCGATGAGTGCTAAGGCAGGAAGGTTTTGCTTCCTATAAATAGGGAAAAGGAGAAGGCTCTTGCAGCTGAGTGCACAAGAGGCATTGGAAAGTCCACAACTAAGTATGAAAACCCCTACAATTGAGTGCGTAGGGTGGAGAAGTCTGTAATATAAATGTTAAAGCTTAATAAAGATATATTTGGAGAGATATCTTGCATCTGAGTATTATTATTATTTATTTTTATGTTATTCTCTAATCGCCCACTGAAATGTTTTTTTATGAAATAATGTGTAAATGTTGCGCGAATCTGTTGGATCTATAATATTTATGCATGAACTAAATTATTACCTATTTTCACAAAGATAAATGTTGAATCTATTATAATTTTTTATGAATTATATAGATATACACGAATGCAGATCTAGGGTTACCAATTAGTGTATGAAAGTAGATAGACGACTTCTTTAGGGTCTATAGAGCCTAATCACAGACCTTCACGAAGGTCTAGAATCTGTTTATTTAGAATTGTAGTAAAGAGCCCTAGAATGATATCGATCTACGTGAAGGCAGATCCTGGATACAAGAACTTAAGATAACTTATCACATTATATCTGGATGCAGAAACCTGTTTCTAGCATCCCCTAATACTGGTTCGGGTGAGAATCTAGCCTGCACTCTGTGGGTTGTTGCTGAAAGGGCCAATAGTTAGGGTTTTGTTGGTTGGCACAAACAACTCTGAACCTAGGATAGGCCCCATTTAGCCAAAAAATTGTTCTGTTGCTAGGACCAGGATATATCTGAGAGATGTATGATAAATGGTCTCCTATGAAGAAAGAGACTGACAAGTGGAATGACCAAAACGTCCATGCATTTGCGGCTCAAGAGAATAGGAGATCTAAATTGTCCAAGGATGAGTGGTTAGAGATTTTTGTACATAGATGAGATTGACATGTTATTTTTTTCATCCCTGAAGAACTACATGAGTGGTTGTCTAAATAATTTGGCTGATAGTCAAAGGACGTGGAGGCTTGATGGTCCTATAGTGTGGACTCCTGAGCTAGTGCATCATTTGGAAGCATCATAAAGCAATATCATGTAGGTTGTGGATCACTGGATTGATTTCACATTTAGAAGCTTTGTGACTTGTTTTACGATCAACAGGAATATTAGCTATATCGAAGCGCAACGAAGGCTCTTTAAAGGACTGTGAGGTAAGTATCTAAAATAATTAAAGAATGCAATTAAAATGATTTTATGTGAAAATAGGGTTATGTAGTTACCTTGATGTTTGGGGCTACACAAAGTAGGATATTCTTTAAAAGAAATGGAGGATCCAACACAGAATATAGTCTGCTCATTGAACCCCCCACAAGCGATGACGAAGGGAAAGTGTTGACTACACTGCGAAGTACAGTTCAATTAATTACATAGGGTATTCCGAGGATACCTCATCCATCCACTCCACCTCCACCTCCACCTCCACCTCATACACCTACACCTTCACCTCCTCCACCTCCATTTCCACCATTCAACATGGAAAATGCAATGAAGATGCCTATTTTTAAGGGAATAGGGAGCGAAGATCCCAAACAATTTTGGTCAACATGGAAAACGCAATGAAGATGCCCATTTTTAAGGGAATAGGGAGCGAAGATCCCGAACAATTTTGGTTTGTCACAGGAGATGTATAGACAGCATAGAAGATCACAAATGATAATATTAAGAAAGAGCAGCTGGTTAGAGCCCTACAGGATTGTGCCTTAACATGGTACATCAGGTATTGCACTAACTTCCCCAACGTGATGTTGGCAAAGACCCAACGAGCTTTGAATAAGGAGTTCAGTAAGCCTAAGCCAAAGGAACAGTTAGTAATTGAGTTTAAGGAAATCCAACAAAATGTAGATGAGACACCTTGGGACTTTGATCAAAGATTGAAATTCCTGATAAGGCAGGCCAATATGATAATCATAGATTCCTAGCATTGTGACTAGTATGTAGCATCGCTCTTGCCACATTTAAGAGTACCTCTGTCATAGCAGAAGATAACAATGCAAGCCAAATCCTTGGAGATCACAATGAGGTTGGATGCCTCGCCTATACAAGATACGAACCTTGGAGTTCAACAGATTCACTTATAGATCAAAAGCCTACACTTGGAGTTGCAGAGCCTGAAGAAAGGAGAGGAAGCTAAGCTGGAGGTGTGTACTGAGGTTTGGTGTCTGAAGTGTAACAACCATGGACATGATAAGGACCATTTCCCAGTCTATCAGAACTACATTATTGGGGGAGGGCTTGTTCCCCTAAAGCGAGATAATAGCATTGGGACAAGTGTGAGAGCTACACTATGGTGCACTATCTGTCAGGTTACAGGAAAACATGCTACTAATAACTGCCATTTATTGTAGAAGCTTGTACAAACCCCTTAGGAGTTGTTATGAAATTTCTGTAAATATGTGGGCCATGTTGAATACCATGGTAGAAGTTATGAGTTTATGATAAATAGAACCCCTACCTATCAAATGCGGGCAGAGAACTAGCCTCAAGATCAGGGCGCAGGAGCAGCACGCGGAGGATTCCAAGGTCAGGGATGAGGAAGAGGCGCTAGACCAGGTCGAGGGCGAGGGAAGGTAATCTGCTATAACTGTGATGAAGCAGGGCACTTTGCACGAGATTGTACGAGCCCCACACATCCATCACATTAGTATTGTTGGCAGTTTGACCATGTCATAAAGGAATGTCCAGTCCTTGTGGAAAAGATACAAGAAAAGAAGGCGCAGCCCCAAAAACCTACGTAAAACAATCAAATGATAAGGGTTGAGCCCTATGAAGAAGATCATAGCATAAATATCATGCTAAGAAGTGGCATGGTGACTGGTGTAGATAAAGGTAAGAAACCTGAGGAATATGGATAGGTGCACAAGTCCGCTAAGAAGGAAGTATATTTTGACCATAATCACGCTAAAGAGACTTTCATGGAAGCAATTAAGAACTTCGCTGAGGCATCTACCTCAAGAAGTCAGGAGGAAACACCTGAAACTAGTGTGACAAAAGAAGTAGACCCTTTGGTACTAGCTACTTTTTTGAAAACCTGTATCAGGTTATTGCACGATCTGAAAGTTGTAGAAGGGTTGCAAGATTTAATCGATAAATGCACAAATAAAGAAAAGACTCCTACTGAACAACACATAGTAAGAAAGATTGGTAAGCATAAGATGCAAATGGGGCATGCTATGAGGCTGACCATGTGGTCCGATATGATGTCCTACCTAAGAATATGTGGGAAAGAATGGGGAAACCTACACTACAGTGGTCTCATATTGAACTACGCATGGAAAATCAACAAGATATTATCCCTATGGGGTGCTTATATGGTGTAATAATGGACATTGAGGGTGTGATCACACTGGCGAACTTTGAGGTCATTGAAATAGTGGATGATAGTAACCCATACCCCACACTACTAGGGTCTCACTAGACTATTGATATGAATGGGGTAAGAAACTTGAAGAAGCGGAAGATGATGTTTGAGAAGAAGTAGCTCAGGGTTGTAGTGCCACTAGACCCTGTAGAAGGAGCACATTATACTAAACCTGTTCACGACTATGTATAAACTGACAATGATCTGGATCATATATATAAGATAACAATGTGAGATGAAGATTGGGTCAATCCCATAGCTGATGGATGAATTGTGTGGTACAATGATAGCTCCTACACCTCAGATTCAGATGAAGAGCTTCAACACTAGTAGAATCAGTTGCATGAAGTATCTATGCTCCGTTGCAATATGATGACCAAGTCACTGCGGTGCGTCTTGACTGAGCTAAGAAATCTTCCACATTATGATGGTTTTACTTATGTGGAGCTACTTTTAGATGAACTTGAAAGGGAAGTACCAAAAGAACATCGCTTCTAGGCACTGGAATTGGTGTTGCACACTATGCTTGGCTATTGGTGGGGTACGCACAAGGAGAACTTTGCTATATGGAAAGAATATAGGAAAATGATGAAATTAAGGTTTGGATATGCTAATACGTCGATCAAAAAAAAAATAAAGTGGGAAGGATGATCTGTGTGATCATTTAGCATGATGGACTAAGGCCTAGGGAATAGTACCACAACTAGAATGGGTGCATATTTTCTGTCATACCTTAGATACAATCCCAATGAACTAGTATTTGGAGATGGAGCTTCACCATGGAAACTCTGAGTGGGACATTTTAAGGGAGATTTTTGTATTAAATTTCAGCCTTGAGGATGGGTTTGAGAGCATTGATGAGGCACTACAGGAGATAAAGGTAGCTATATTCAGAATGCTAAAGGATTTGGTAGAATCGGCTCAACCGGATTGGAGTACACATTTGTGCCATCTGTTGGAATGTTACAATGTGAATGCTGAAGAAGATGAGAAAGATCCATGGAATATTAAATTCTAGAGACAGAAGGATAGCACAAAGTCGAAGGACCAAACGTGGAGAACCCAGATATAGTAGAATATTTGAAAACTCGACAAGTAAACATTGGATCTAAAGAAGAACCTATGTTTGTGAATATAGGAGACTATTGGGATGAAGATACGGTTTATAAGGTAGATTAGCTATTGCATAAGTACCGGGATTTATTCCCAACTAGATTTTCAAATTTGAAAGGAATTGTCAGAGATCTAGGTGTTATGAAGATTATGCTAAAGATGTAGTGAAGCCTGTTAAGCAAAGGCCTTATCGACTAAATCCAAAATATAAAGAGAACATGCGCCAAGAACTGGATAAAATGTTGGATGCCTATATTATTGAGCCTGTAGAGGAATCAAATTTGGTAACCCCAATGGTGGTCCAAAAAAATAAATAGAAAGGCGAAATTTGTATATGCATAGATTTAAGAAATATGAATGTTGCATGTGTGCGTGATCCGTTTCCAACACCGTTTACTGATGAAGTGTTAGAGAATGTTGGCGAACAGGAGGCATATTCATTTACTAATGGTTTTTCAGGATATCATCAAATAAAGATCATGCTGAATGATCAAAGCAAGATAACCTTCGCAACAGAGTGGGGTTTCTTTCAATATACCATAATGCCCTTCGGATTGAAGAATGAGACTGCAATTTTCTCCCGAGTAGTAATCACGATGTTCAAGGAATTTATTCATAAGTTCCTACATGTGTATTTTGATGATTGGACTATGTTTGGGTTGGTGAAGCACCATGTTACAAGTCCGCGCCTTCTCTTGGATACGTTTCGAAGGTATCATATCGCGCTCAAGTTGAAGAAATGTATATTTTGTATGCCCTTTAGGATTTTTCTTGTCCATGTTGTATGTAAATAGGGATTGATGGTAGACCCTACGAAGATTGTCATAATTGTGAACTTGGAAGCTCCTACGAATGTGAAATAGTTTTGCATGACATTAGCTCACACAAGATATTATAGGAAGTTTATCAAGTCATATGCTCAGGTAACTACACCAATGGAGAAGTTATTAAAGAAATATGTGATGTTTCACTAGGATGATGAATGTCAGTGCAACCTAGATGTTTTGAAGGAAAAAATTGTAACTGCACCTATTTTGGTATTTCCAAACTTAAAGAAGGAATTCCATGTGCATGTAGATCCCTCTTGCATTATGCTTGGTGCGGTATTAACACAGGTAGGCGAAGCAGAGATCGATCATCCAATAGCCTTCATGAGAAGATAATTGTCCAAAGTAGAGAAGAATTACTCCACTACAGAGTGCGAAGGGTTGGCGATGGTTTACGCATTACAGAAGCTTAGGCATTATTTGTTGGGTGGTCACTTTAAAATGTATACAAATCACTCTCTGTTGAAGTACCTAGTCAATAAGCCTGTATTGGGGGGGAAGATATGTCGATGGTTACTTTTGTTTCAGAAATATGAATTTGAAGTGATTGTGAAACCTGGAAGACTGAATGCAAGCCCAGACTATCTATCACGGATGGAAACAAGTGAAGAACCAAGTAGTTTGGAGGAAGGATAACCAAATACACAACTTTTTGCATTATGCGTCGCAAACGATCATTTTGTCAATATCATTCAGCTTTTAACAATAGCAACAACTTTGGAAGGTTATTCAACTCAACAAAAGAAGGATTTAGTAGTTCGTACTGTAGATTTTTTAGTGGTTGTCGGTCATTTGTATAAGATGGGAATGAATGAGATACTGTGAAGGTATGTTCTAGAGTTTGAATGCGCTAGTATCCTTGCTGAAGCACATGGAGGACTGGCAAGAGTTCACTATGCAGGGAAAGAAACTACGCATAATATTATGTGCACTAGTTTATGGTGGCCAACATTTCATAAGGATTCTAAGGCATATTGCAAGGAATGTGATTCTTGCAAAAGGATGGCGAAGCCTTCACGAAGGGATGAATTACCTTTAAATCCTCAGGTATCATTGTAGGTATTTGATAAATGGGTCATTGACTTCATAGATCCAATACAGCCACCACGAAAGAAGACCGATGTGCAGTATATCATTACTGCAACAAAGTATTTAACCAAGTGCACAAAAGCGCAGTCGATAGAGGATTGTACAACTTCTACTACCGTGAAGTTTTTATTTGAATACGTCTTAACAAGATTTGGATGCCCTAAAATATTGATGAGTGATAGGGGTACACATTTCTTGAGTGAAACAATCAACACGATGCTTGAGGAATTTCAGGTGTATCATTAGAAGAGCACGCCCTATCACCCACAGGAAAATGGAATGGTGGAAGAATTTAATAAAATTTTGGAGAATGCATTGATGAAGGTCTGCAATGTGTAGAGGAATGAGTGGGACATGTGCGTCCCTGTAGTGCTATCGGCTTATAGGATGACTTGTAAGAAGTTGACATGCCAAGCACCATTTAGGCTGGTCTATGGGATGGATGTAGTAATGCCTATGGAGTATATTGTGTCAAGTTTACGTATTGCAACATTGGCAGAAATGGTGGATCACAAGACCTTGGAGGAACGAATTGCATAGATCATGGAGTTAGAAGAGGATTGTTTTCTTGTAGGATTTTGCCAGCAAGTGCAAAAGGAACGAGAGAAGGCATGACACAATAGGCATATTAAGGTGCACACTTTTAAGATAGATGATTTACTGTTGCTATATGACAGTAAGTTAACCAAATTTCCAAGGAAATTTCAAATGCACTAGTTGGGGCCATATGTTATTAAGGAGATCATGAATGGTGGTACAGTTCATCTCGCAAAGCTAAATGGGGAACCATTCCCTGGGAAAGTGAATGGAAGTAGGCTGAAGCTATACATTGGGGATCCTGCCCCTACATAATGGCTATATGGAAGTAGGATAGTCTTAGTAATCCAGGCAGCTACAAGAGATTGGGGGACTATAAAATACGCTTCCCAAAGAAGAGAAACACATGGTAGGGAGGCTACGTGGTGGAAGATAGGATTACGACAGGTGAAACTGTGCTGGATGGACTGCACCATGGAGGATGATACCATGCAGATGGGTCCAAAAGTAGCCGTTGGAGCTACTATTCATGATTTGATGGCAAAAATTTAATTAATAGGAGTGGGTAGGCACCATTTATGGCAAAAATATTTGGAGATTTTACGCTAAAGATGCATTTATGATGAGAAATTGGGGGTAACAGTCAGATTTGAATTCAAAACCTCCTATAAATTGAGCATGTTGGCCTGTCTAAGAACACTTTTCATTCTAAGAATTGTGTCTGAGCCCTACTATTGTTGCTATATGAATTGTAAGGTTTGGGACGACTTGATGGCCAGTCCAGTATTCGCAATGTTGCCTGAAATTAACTAGAGAACTATTTTCCAGCAAATGACTGCCACAAATCCAGCAGAAGCCATGAGTTCTGAAGCTGTTTTATTTGACGCGGTGGGCTCAGAGATGTCAAGTATGGAATCTACACACGGTGTGCCAATGATGCCGAGGTCGCCTAGGCCGAAGCAATCAGCCACAAAAGAGAAACAAAAGAAACCGATGTCAATGAGACATTCACCATGGAAGAACCCAAAGGTGGGAAAAATGGAGAAAAAGGATAAACAACCAGAGAAAGTGGTCAATTTGGAGGAGAAGGAATTCCAAGGTGTGGAGGAGTTGGATGAAGAGGAGGGCGAGCCCATCACATGATTCCCAAAGTATATCCCTTCACAAAAGGGAAAAACCAAAGTTACCAAACACCCGGATTCCAGGAAATTCATGGTTGCGACACCCCTGTTGCCTGAATACGTCGAATTTGAAGGCACAACCTTAGCATGTAATCTAGTGCTAAATATGGAAGATTGGGATCTCACAGACCACGCGAAATTCCCGCATTTGGTGACTAGAATGTATATGATGAATATTTATTATGAAGAGACTGGGGTTATGCAGTTGGAACCCATGAAGTGGGTCAGAGGTGTTGAGTAGATTGGGTTTCTGCACATGCTCTATGTGCCACATTTTCACTGATCAATAATCAACACATTGTGTGTGTGCCAACTGCTCAAGTTGGTGTACGATGGGTGCCTATGGCTTGGGAAGCCCATCCCGGTCAGAGACATGTTAATTCATCAGATCACAAAGTTTGCCTACAAAGGGGTGGGCCCTGCCAATGAGTTTGGAGGGAAAAGTGGAGAAAAGGAGCTGGAAGACAAGATGAAGGTGGAATATGGTCTCATAAAGAAGTCGAGTGGGTATTCTATCCGCTTCATTTAGGACCAACCGGTTTAGTTTTCCACCCAAATACTTGAAGGGAAGCTCATGAGGAAATGTCGCATGGACGAAGTTCTGGTGCCTATAGTATCATTGGCTACCTAGTGCGTGAAAGGAGTACAATATAATTGCGCAAAGTATTTGTGCAAGGAGTTCCTCGCAAACTATCGCGAAGCTCAAGAGTAGAGAAAGCCATTCCATTACCTGTGGCTACTATTTTGTATTATTTTAGTAGCTTGGAGATTGTGAGAGGATCCTCAGTTTCCCTTGCAGCTAGATGATTTACTAGAGGCAGCGAAGTTTGCTTCGCTGTGGGAAAAAAAGGATCTAGAGAGGATTAAAGAATAAAAACATTTCTGGATATTGATGGAGAGGGACCTAAGGACAATTATCAACTAGTAGCCAAGGTTGTCCCCAACCTTTTTCAAGTAGTTGATGGCATTCACGAAGTTGAAGGCTGATTTCAACAATGTTTCAATCAGGGCACAGAATGACCCAAAGCACCTATGGCACAAGCTTCCATATTTAGTATCAGAAATAGATGTCTAAGAGATCATAGGGAGTTGGCCAACAGAGTGGCGTGAACCCATGGAGCTTGGTGTAGGTAATGGGAAAGGTGTAGAAAGTTCTATTGTACAGTCGACCACTGTGCAGAAGTGAAAAGAAGTAGCTCAGAAGGCGGCACGAGCTTTGGCTGAGCAGAAGAGGAAAGAAGCTACTACTAAGGAAACTACAGAGAAAGAGTGTGCAGAGAAAGAGTGCACTGCAAAAGAACATGCTGAGAAATAACGCATGGATATAGAAGAATTCGAAGAATCAGCTTCACAGCATACTGATGAGCACAAACTTTCAAGATAGGAAGGAGGTAGTGGAGAGGAGCAGAGCACTCCCTTCAGAGTAAAGAAGCATGGAAATGAGCAAGCTTTTGGGCCTTAAAAGAAGCATAAATCCAACAAGTAGACACGCATTGAACCGATGGTCCTTATCAAGGGGGATCTTGAGGAGATCAGTGACAAGGTCAAAGATACGACAACAGAGTTGTGGTAGCAGTGTGAGCAACAATATATGCAGACACTGGGGAGCATCCAAAAGGATCTATGAGAGTTGCAGATCCAGACCGGCAGGATTCAGGTGAGCATTGGGCAAGCGAGTGGGGTGCAAGAGGGCCTAGTGCAAGGAAGCAGAATAGTAGCAAAACTGCAACGGACTCTGGACTTCAAAGTCATACCTTTACTAGAAGTATATGTTTGTGTAGAGTCATAGGAGGACTGTGCTGTATTAAGTACCGTAAAGGACATAGGAGTCAACTTGGCCATACTGCCACTTCAGACCCTCTACGTATTGCATAAGGGGGTGTTAGATGAGTTAAGGATTAGAGAGAAGCATGCCCTTGTAGTCATAAGTGAATTTTATGTAAATAATGAGTAGATGTTCGTAAAGAAATCTCAGGAACTGAAGGAGAAAGAGGAAGTGCAAGCATGAAGTAGTGAGCCCGAGAAGAATATCGATCTGCGTGAAGGCAGATCCAAGTTACGATAGCTTAAGACCACTTATCACACTATCTCTGGATGCAAAAAAACTGGTTCTAGCATCCCCCAATACTGCTTCGAGTGTGATTCTAGCTTGAGTTATGTGGGTTGTTGCCGAAAGGGCTAGCTGTAATGTCCCCTAATAATAATAATAATAATAATAATAATAATAATAATAATATAATATAATATAATAGCCCCAAGGGTTAGCTCAACTAGTCAAATAAGTGTCTCATCGTTTGGGAGGTCATGGGGTCAATTATCCCCGAAGCCCTTGGGGTTAGGCCTAGCTATTGGCCGTAGGACTTGATACCCTTGATCAAGCTCAGATATTTCCATGGACATAGCAGCCAACTAGTGACCGTGGGTGTC
>APFE030189730.1:37942-51524 GCA_000404065.3 Pinus taeda
AAAATAGTAAAAATAATTAAATTTATCAAAAAGTAAAAAGGAATAAAACAAGAAAGAAATAAATTAAGAGAAAATTTAACTTAAGTAAAAATTAAAATAAAAAAATAAAAGTTGCATGTTGACACATGGAATGTGTGCATGCAGTTCCCCTTCCAACATTTGGTCTATTTAATAGACGATGAGGAAGATGAGAGATCATTCCATCATTCCTTCATCCATTCTCTTGGGAGAAAAGTGTTATGAGACAAAGGATTCCCTGGCAGTAGTATGTTTATTGAGGGATCAGAGGTGGCCAGTTGTAGAAAGATTTTGTGGAACTAAGCCTACGGTTGAGTGGAGAGTAGTCCCCAAAAATTTGTTGCGGTTAGAGAGATTCAAATAGCATTCCACTCCAAAATTACAAGTAATAAATATCATCACTACAAGTAAGCTTCCTTCAGTCCTATTTCTCAAAAATTCTATGCTAATTAGTTGAATAGAGGTGTGTTGATAGTAAATTACATAATTGATCTAATTAGTTGCATGCTTTAATTCGGGGTTGTTACACTAGAAGTTAGGGTTTTGTTGGTTGGCGCAAACAACTCTAAACATGGGTCATGCCCCCTCAAGCCAAAACTAGCTCTCCAAATCTTAAGTGTCCAAAATCCCATTTTTCTTGAGTTATGAGGTTTCTTTTATAATAATGGGAATGGCCTTTCATATCCCCATGACTCTTGAATTGCCCTTGTCACTCTTGGACTTGCAATGCGTCCTTTGGACTTCTAAACAACTCTTGAACTTCCAATGTCCTTTTGACTTCTCCTAAAGACATTTTATCCATATATGGCTAAGTGACTTTCCACATTCCACATATGAGTCTTGGGATTCCACACATTAATTTTTGTCTTTTACAATGATTACAATACTACATCAGGACTTCCACATCATCGTATGATGAGACTTGACATGTCACTATATTTTATGAGTGGGACTAATAGTGACTGATGACATGGAATTTCTCCAGCAGTGACATGGATTCCACTCTGTCTTTTCTCTTGTTTATCTTCTGATTGTGGTGCTTTCACCCTCCAAAAGGGTCTTCAATCTTGAAGTCTTTGGGTTTCTTTGATAATCAAGTTTCAAGTGTGATCTTAGTTCTTTTCATGCTTCTTTTTTTTATCCTCTTTGCCTGATCTTCCTCTTGTGTGCTTCCCATGAGATCCTTGGAATACCTTCTTCTACAATCACCCATGAAGAGTAACCATTAGCTCAAAAATATCCTAATCTACCATGTTTTATTCATATTTTATGTTTATACCTTTTTGGTGCACTCAAAAGGGTAAAAGGTGCTTCTAGGCACATGGGCACAGTTTGAAAGGATGAAGGGTTGAAGAAGGGAAACTTTGAGGCTTCATCATGTGCTCAAGAGAATACAACAGTAAAGGTAGGGCACATGTCATAAGTCCAAAGGACAAAGGGAAGGATTCAGACTTCCCAAGTGCATTGTGGTCTCAAGGGAGAAAAAGAGGGCACATTCCTTTAGGTCAAAGGAGTTAATTCAAGGAGGGCACCTTCCTTCAGGTCGAAGGAGTGTGTTAAAGGAGACAAAAGAGGGCACATGGCACAAGTACAAATTCTGAAGGGTGAGCCTTCATGCTTTCGGAGTGCGCTGATATGCTCAAGAGACCAAAGAGGGCGCATGGCACAAGTTTAAAGGCTGAAGAGAAAATATTCATGCCTTTAGAGTGCACTCATATACTCAAAGGTCTAGAGGGTGCATGGCACATTAGGGAAACCTAAAGGATTGATATTTGAGTATCTAGGGTGTGCTAGTGGGCTCAAGGAGGGTGCACTTCTTTGAGTCGAAGAAGTGCATCTACAAAAGACTTAGTCATTTTGGAGGTTGCGATTTGGAACAAGGAAGGCGGTTCATGCTTTGGGAGTGCACCCTTCTCTCAAGGAGGGTGTAGGGCACACTTTAGAATAATGAAGTGTCTCCCATCAAGGCTTTGGAGTGTGCTCATGGGATCTTGGCCTCAATGGGCTCACTTTGTAACCAAAATTTTTCTAAGTGTGGATGATTGGTAAAGGGGTGAGAAAGATGAGTTCTAGACACAACACCATGTGTGACACATATTAAAGCATCGATAAAACTTAGAAAATCTCAATCAAAAATGAATTTACATCGAAAATCCACTTTATGCACATTCCCCAAGTACAAACAGTGAAGTGTGTGTGACTACAACCCAAAAGGGTCGTTTTACAACAACAAAGGTGTTATGACCATGAAATGCGAATAAGGATATTCTAATCAATGTGATGACACTTGATAACATTCAAGAACACTTGAGACATATCAACCAACACAAAATGACACTTGATGACTAAGGAAACATTTGAAAAGATAATAAATTAGGCTCCAAAATGCGAATGTAATGAAATTTTTGGGGGTGTTGTAATAGCGAAAACATAGCATCAATATGGTGTGTTTCTAAGTGGATTAGGGCACCTACAAAGACCTATTATGGCATATATTATATACCATCCTCCTAGGGGTATGTTTCCTTTGTTCACTCCTTATCCTTCTATAGGGAAACAAACTATTGCTAGAATGTTCCCGGATACTGATCAAATGCTACAAGTCCATTCTTTTCCTTATTCCAGTACTCTTCCTATAGGTGTTCCATTTCCGGGAATGGATGCTACTCCTTAAAATCTGACTTTGCCTATTCAACCTACTTTGGTCTTAACTCAAATATTGACCTCCCAACTTTCTCTAGCTATCCCTCAAGTTCCTACTTGTCAATATATTAAATCCATACCTCAACCTTCCCAAGTTACACTTCAAATGAGTCAACCTATTCAGGCTATGTCCTAAATATAAACGAGTCAAATGGTACCATGAATTTCTCAAATCCTGTATACCTAGCTTATTCAAGGTATATTACAAAATATATTTAATCCACTTGGTTAGAGTATTCCATAGATTCAATTTAACCAACCTGTTCAAAGCATGCCACAGGTGCTAACCAGTGAGCCTAGTTTTGGAATGATGAAAATTCCATCTAGGCAACCATTCTAAGGTATCCCACAAATTCTTATTTTCCAAACAATTATACCACAAATACCTTATCAAGGCCAATAGATCCAAAGTCATCCTTTCCAATCTTACCAAGGTTTTCATGGAACTAGACAACATGGCCTCGGTCATCTTGTTTATTAAAATTCACCTTATTCTAGTGGAATGAAAATGCACATAGATCAACCCATTCCATCATATCCAGGATACCCTCGACCTCCAGTTAACATTTATCCACAAGGTCAACCTCCTCCAACAGACTTTAATAGGAAATTACCATTCATTGCAATCCTAAAGTTACCATAACTCTTTAGGCTAATGAATGGTCCTATTTTTCATTCTCCTTGTTGGTCAGTTATTCCAACAAAATTTTCAAATGACATTCTGAAGTTTAATGGAAATCATAGAGAATATTCAAATCAACTCATCACCTATCATTTGTGGTGCTCTTCAAACTCCTTAAATTATGACTCCATTGGTTTACAACTTTTTCAATGAACTCTTATCGGTTTGATAGCTAAGATGTATGTTGAATTATCCATAGGTTCATTTAACAACTTTAGTGCATTGGAAGCCATATTTTTAACCCATTTCCACTTTCCCATCTATTACAAAACTGGTACTATGATTTTTACCTCCTTAAAGCAATTTGACTCTACTCATATATGTGATCATATACACGAGTGGAGGTGTCAATGACATCTAGTCAAAACTTATATTCCATATCAATTTTTGGCAGAATGGTTCTCTACTTCGCTATTTTCTACTATAACTAAGGTTGTATCCAAAGGCGGAATTGTTATTGAAGAGAAAGCCATTGATTTTGCTCAATATATGGATTTTATTTATACCTAATCCACTGCATTGTATGACAAGATAACCAATGCTCTATGACCTACTCCCTCTACGGCATAACATTCTACTGATGGTGTGGTTAGTTCCATCAGTAAATAGGTTGTGAGAAAATGTTCTAATCAAACTAATTCGAAATATGCTCCAACTGTGACAATTCAAAGCTCTTCTAATCCTCCTCCTATGAGTACTTCTGAGGTTAACATTGTTCAATCTACAAAAGGAAAATATCAGCAACTTGGAAGTAAGAAAAAGGGTAAACGTAAGAAAAAATAGGAAAAACCTCCACATTATAGGTAGAAAAATCAGTCTACCGATGAGAAGTGTAAGCCTTGTTACCCTTTTCTTTTCTATCATGAGTAGAATTTTACTAAGGATTGTCCACATTGAGTAAAAATCAATCAATTTTTTAAAGTTGCATCTACTGCTCCTTCTGTGTTGACAGACCCTTTCCTAAACTAGGATGCTAAAATGGTTACATAAGATCCATTTTCCTCTCCTCATAACACTATTTTTACGTGTCATAAAGATGGCTCGGTGGCCAATAGAAACAAATATTATGGTAATATGAATCCTTAAACTAGAAAGGCTACTAATCAACCTTCCAGTTCTACTCCACCAACATTTGGTCCTCTCCAAATTTAGAAAACTACTCCTAAGCTGACAATTAAACCTCCTGAAAGTGTTATTCATAAATTATCATTTCACCCCCATACAAGAGTTGCACAAAATTATAATATAGTTGAAGATTTAGTCCAAGCTCCTTCATCTATGTATAATCTTAAGGTTTTGCATAAATGTTGCGCTCATAAGAAGTTTCTATTAGTAGCCATTGGAGGAGTGGATCCATCAAATTCAGGTCTCATTATGTTCAATCATGAGAATTATACACCTAAATTTCCACCCCAACATTCATTTATTATTTAGGTTTTGGTTAGAGGAAAAAATGTCTTTCGCACCATTATGGATAAATATGCTTATACATGCATCATGTCAATCTCATGTTGGAAAGCTTTAGGTTCCCTTTACCTTACTTAGTCACCAATAACGCTCAAAGCCTTTTATGGAAGAGGATTTAAGCCTTACAGAATTATAAATTCCTTGCCAGTGGAATTAGTTGGTAAAACCATCTTGGTAGAAGTCAAAGTCATCAATGGAAAATTAGATTATAACATCTTACTAGGATATACCTGGATTTATGTTATGATAGTTGTAGTCTCATCTTATTCCTGGATGATTTCTTTCCCTCTACAAGGGGGCATTGTGGCCATTGATCAACTTTCCTTTTTTTTCGTTGATTCTCAAACTACTGGAGACATACCTCCTATGGGTAAAGCCCCACTACATTTTGAAAATGTCGGAGTAGAATTATTAAAATAATCATCCTTAATGGGAACTTTTGTTCTTCTTCCTCCTCACTTTCCCCCTATGATTACTTCAATCAACATGATTTCATCTATTACTATTCCATATGATCCCTGGATAATACCTGATAGCTCCAACATTGAATCTTTTGGTGATCATATGTCGCCCAACCCCATTGAGTTAGCTTATGAGGCTAATCACTTTCCCTCTTTGACAAATTCTAAAAATGAAAACCTAGTACAATTGGTTGATTATTCTTGTAATATAACTACAAAGTTAAATCTTAGAGCTAATACAATAATATAAATAGAAACAAAAACCCTTCATGTATTTATTAATCAAACCCTTGAGGTAGGGTAACACCATAAAACTACTCCTTAAGGAATGATACCACTCCCAATCTAATTCCTACCAATACAAAACAATACTTGAAATCCCTCAATGGAGAGTCTGTAGCCTCAATATATGCTTTATACATACAATACCATGGGTAATTACCATGAACCTTTCAATACCATACATCCAATACAATGGGATTATCACATTATTTCCTAACTACTTTTGGTCCCTTGCATAATGCAAGTTTACCACTTTATTTATTAACTATGACCCATTTATTTATTACATTATTACATCACATTATTTCCTTGGGTACCTCCCTCTATACCCCATATTATCCCCCTTATACTACATTCCACCCCGCTTAAGCATGTTTCATCCATGAAACATGAAGAAAACATAAATAATAAGATCTACTCAAAAGAGTAGTCCACTGGTACCATGCACATGCATCTAGCCATCCAAGAGAAAGGTGAGCACTTGATCTTGTCAGTGCATCACTCGGTTGAGATGGAACCAGGTTCTTGTGGTTCCTCTGTGTTGATGTGATATGGATGGATCATTGCACCTCTTTGTGTGTCTTCCAGGGGTAGTTGTCCTTGTTGCTAATTCTTTGGCATCTTGTTGGTCGTTATCTTTATGGGTGGTGTGGGTGGTGATACGCTGAAGTTTTAAGTGATGGTTTATCTTTCTTCAATTCCACACTTCATGGAGCATGAGTAGTATTGGGTTCCTTTTGTGGTACTTTATTTTGTTGCTTGTCTTGCATGGTTACTTCCACCACAAACTCATCATTTGATGTGTCAGTACGTATAGAGTTTTTCGCTTGGGCCTCTTTGAACTCTACATGTTTACTAATGGAAATATCCTATATTATAATTTTATTCCTTTTACACCAGAGCTTCAAGAATTTCTTCTCCGCATTAAAATTGATAGTACCAACGGATTCCATTGAAGGATATTCCAAAAAACATCCACATCAGCCATATTTGAAACATAAAAATTAGAATGAAACACATAATTATTGATATAAGTCTTAAAATCTTTTTAAATTTGAACATCCTCATTATCGACCTATGCATTTTCAATGTGTTTTGTTGTAACTTGCAATTTTTTAGCCAAATTAATATTGATGAAATTATGCTTGCAACTAGGGCTAATAAACATAATGATGTCTCTTATTGAATACTTCTATGAACCTATATTATGGAAATATTAGTAGAAAATAATCCTTTATGGCTCTTATCTCCATTCTTCCTAGCATGATACCACTTCTTCAAAAGGATCTGTTGAATCTCTTCATCAGAAAGTGTTTCTATTTGATCATGGTTAAATGATTTCCTCCATATGGTAGCCTCATCCTTGAAATCATTCCATGATCCATAGCACCAAGTTATTGGTAATTTTGACTTATTATATGTTAGGTATTCTTCAATTTTATGAACATCCCCTTTTCCTGTAAAAAATAGGCTTATAGAACCCATAAAATAGAGTGAGTATTTAAAAAAAATCCCTTATTTTGGGAAAAAATAAAAAATGGACACAACTCATTTAATATAGCTCAGAATCCTTACTATAACCTATATTTTGAAATCGAATGACCATTCTGCATTTTACCATATGATTGAAATCATAATCTGGGCACTCTCAAAACTCAGATCTGTGCTGCCGCTGTTCGGCCATCACAAACATTTTTGGAAAATTAGTTGATTTTAAATCAGCGATATCTCTGTCATCCAAACTCTGACTCGACCGTTTGTTTTTTTGAAATTGGGTGATTTTTCAATAAGTGTTTAGATATGCAATTATTTTTGTGAAATTATACATAAAATATGTAAAAATTGATTGGAGGGTTGGCATCCACGAATTTCCATCATAATTGTTTTTGCAAAACAACTAATTTTAAATCAGTAATATCTCTTCCGTTCCGGCTCTGATTCAGATGCTTGTTTTTAATGAGGTATTTTTTCACAAGGAATTTCAATATGAAGTTTTATTTTTAAAATTATACACTAAAATTTTCATATTTGTTTTGCAAACTCGTTGCCCACTATTTTCCCAAAAATGTCCTAGAAGAAAGGAAAAAAAAAATCCCCACTTTGTCCAAGAAAGAGCTCTGATACCACTTGTAATATAACTCCAAAATGAGATTCCACATCCAATACATGAATATAAATAGAAATAGAAATTCTTCATATCCTTATTAACCAAAACTTTGAGGTAGGGTAAAAACCATACAATTTCCCCTTAAGGAAGGAGATCACTCCACAAGCTAATGTCTCTAAAAAAAAAACAATACTTGACATCCCTCAATGAACAGTCTCTAGCCTCTATATAGGCTTCATACATACAATACCCTGGGTAGTTACCATGGGCCTTTCAATACCATACATCCAATACAATGGGCTTAACACATTATTTCCTAACTACTTATGGTCCCTTATATAATGCGGGTTAACCACATTATTTATTAACTATGTACCATTTACTTATTACATTATCCTTTCGATGATACCTTTCCCACTAATGAAAGAATCATGGAGACCACAATTTCATGTGAAAACCCTTGGGATGATAGTCATCATCACTCATCTTTCTTGC
Organism: Pinus taeda; assembly: GCA_000404065.3. NCBI lineage: Eukaryota > Viridiplantae > Streptophyta > Pinopsida > Pinales > Pinaceae > Pinus > Pinus taeda. The sequence continues at coordinate 46,158 of APFE030189730.1, forward strand.
CCCAACCTAACAGTCTTGAGAGTAATTTTGAAGTCTTTGTCTCCCCCAAGTTGATCGAGGAACCTCAAAACTCCATCTCCATTTATGAGGTGAATTTTGAGAAAAACATGGCAAATATTGAGGATAATATTCCCCTCAACATTTTAGTTAACCCCAGGATTGTTGAAAACATCCATATAGGCGCCTCTTTCTCTCCATACGAGATTAAGATTTACAAGGACCTTTTTCAAGATTTTTGTGACATGTTTGCTTGGACATACGAATAGATGTTAGGAATTGATCCAAACGGTGTGGTGTGAAACTAAAACATATTTGGATGTCAATTCAATTAGACAACGTTTGCATCCAGTGCACCTTAAGAAGGCTACTGCGATTAAGGAAGAAATTGAAAATATTTTGCTAGTTGGTTTCATTTATCCTGCTCCTTTAACCGATTGGGTCTCAAACATTGTTATCATGATGAAGAAACATGTTATGATCTGAGTATGTGTCAATTATTGGGATATTAATAAAAATTGTCGCAAGGACAACTATCCAACCCCTTTCATTGACCAAAATGTTGATGATTGCACTGGGAATGAAATTTTCTCATTTATGGTTGGTTTCTCTGCCTAAAATCAAATCAACATATTCCCATCTGGCCAACATAAGACTGCATTCATATGTTTATGGGGTATGTTTTCTTATTGCAAAATTGTTGTCAGTTTTAAAGATGTAGGAGAAACTTTCCAATGAGCAACAAAGTATAATTTTCATGATATTAAGCATATTGTTCAATCATACCTTGATTATTTTCTTACCCACTATAAGAGTCATTAAGATGATCCAATGAATCTCATAGCAATCTTCTTGCAATCCCGACACTATAATATCTTATTAAATCCACATCAATGTGTCTTCTGATTTCAATCTAGTCGATTTCCAGGATTTGTTATGTCTAAACAAGGAATCCACATTGATCCCAAGAAAGTCCAGGAAATCCTCAAATTTCTAGATCCTTCTTCTCTCGTTCAATTACAATGCCTACAAGGGATGGCTAACTTTATATGACGTTTATTTCCTAATTATGCAGAAATTACCAAAGAATTTACTTGTTTATTGAAAAAGGGGTTTCCCTCTTATTGGGATGATATTGATCAAAAGGCTTTTGATGCCTTAAAATCTGTATTAGCCCAAGCATCGTTATTGTATCCCCTTGATTATCATCACAACTATTTATTGTATCTTGTTGTGACTATTACCACTATCGCTATGGTATTGGTACAAGAAGATGATTTAGGATAGAAACACCCTATCTACTACTCGACTTGTAATCTAACCAATACCAAATCCAAGTATTCCCATGTTGAAAAGTTAGCTTTGGTAGCTTTCCAAGTCATTCATATATTTTTCCACTCTATTCTACTTCACAAGACTCTTGTGGTTTCTAATCGTAACCCTATGAATTATATCTTTTCACATCAATTTCTAGGGGGGAAATACTCAAAGTGGATCCTTATCCTCTAAGAGTTTGATTTGGAATTCATCAAATCCAAGTATAAGAAGTCTCTAATATTTCATGAACCGATTTGTGACCTTCTCCCTTTTGCATCAGAATCAACCACTAATGATTTATCCCTGATGAAACATTATTTATTATTGAATCTTATAATCCTTGGTATGGAGATATCATCATTTATATCCAAAACCAAACTTTCTATCCTGAAACCACTCATTTTTATCAACATCACATTCGATATCAGGATCATCATTATATCATAATTGGTGACAACCTTTATCGATGTGGTATCGATACAATCTTCTAACGGTGCCTCACTCATGAGGAGGCTGAGAAAGCTTTGAATGATTTTCATGCTAGAGAATGGAGTAGACATTTGTCTGGTTATGCTACCGCCCAAAACATCTTATGTGCTAGTTACTTTTGGCCTACTATCTTTAGAGATTACATTCTAGTTGTCCAAAAGTGTCACACATGCCAAATACATAACCAAAATCCTGTGCTCCACTTGTTCCTTTCCATCAAGTTGTCATTGTTGGACCCTTTTCCAAATGGGGTATCAACTTCATGACCTGTAAGCCTTTTTTTAGCTAGGGGCATGACTACATAATCATTGCAGTAGATTATTTAACTAAATGGGCCAAAGTGATGACTACATATGATAGCAATGAAAAATTGTTGCATTGTTCCTCTTTAATCAATTTATTGCAATATTTGGTGTGCCAAAGGCTACAGTTATAGACCATGGTAAAGTGTTTCGTAATTATATGATGTTTGAACTAACTACCAATTTGGACTTATAGCATGATAGCTCAACTACCTATTAGCCACGGGCCAATGACCAAGTTGATGCCATTAATAAGGTTTTGAAACTAATGCTTCAACGCATGTTAGGGAGTCATAAAATGAAATGGGCTACTGTTATTTTTTCAATTTTTTCAGCATAATGCACATGTGTCCAAACCACAACTAGATTTACACCCTTTCAGATGGTGTATAGTCAGGAAGTCGTTCTTTCAATTGCATGTGAAATTATATCGTTGAAACTTGTTTTCGAACTTCTTCTTGTAGTTTGCACTGAAGAAGAACGTTTTTTGCACTTATCTTGTCTAGATGTGATTTGACGCAATGCCATAATGGCCATCGAATCTAAAATAAAAGGTGTCAAATTACAATATGACCAAAATGTTAAACCCCATTCCTTCTCAGAAGGTGATCCGGTCCTCTTGTATGACAAAGAAATAGATAAAATAAGAGCTAGGACACTCGAACCATTGTGGTTAGGTCCATATATATTTAAATGTGTACTTGTGAAAGGGGCCTACAAACTTGTAGACTTTGAAGAAATTCCCTTCGTGTACCTCAAATTGGGTTGTACCTGAAAAGAGACTATGCTTAGACATTTTTCTACATAGTGACTATGTACATACTATATAGGTTTTCTTGTGTGTTTGCAATGTGTTTTCTTGAGAGTTATCTACCATTGCTTCCTATCTTGGATCACAGTTGATTTCCAGATGTTAGTGTTCCCTCAACCATATGTTGGTTATGCTAATAGTGCTACTCATAGTACCTAAAATATTTCCTCCGAAGTGTGGGAAATCAGTGCTCCTAATGAGGAGTTTTTGATTTTACAAGGAATTTGCATTGGTCTCTCCACTAATAATATCATTGATTATAGTGTAGTGATCAAACTATTGTCTAATTCCATTTCATGTGGTATTCATCATCTGGTTGTCATACTTGATTCGTAACTCGTGGTGCTACATCTAAATAGTTTTTATTCAATAATAAGTTGAACTATGTTACATATGTTTTTAAGAGTTTGCATTTTAGAGAGACATTTTGACTACATTTCATATCAACATGTCCCTAGAAGTCTAAATAGATTAACAAATGAATTGGATAATCATGTTTTAGGTAGATGTTTGCAAAATTTGTAAATACACAATCATCATCACATATTGTATAGGATAGAAGAATAAATTAGAAAACATCCGTAGATTTCTAAATAGTGTCTGCATTTTTACAAAATCGTGTGTGAGACATATATGACCCATGACCTATAATATCAAAATATATGTAAATAAAAATATGGCTTAAACTCCCATAAGTGACCAATCCCGGTGGTGATCACGGTAACACACAATCATGTGGGAAACCGTGCGAATTATTCAGTTGATCCAAGTTGGCGCCCCTATAGTATATCTTTATAAACGTCTTGAGATATCATCAACCCTAGTATCTAGAAGAGGGTGGTTCAATCCCTCCACATGGTGCTCAAACATAGTTAACGTCTATAGCAAGTCTATATCTACTAACTCATCTATCTCTACCTCATCGACTCTAACTCTTCCCAGTTATAGTTGTGCTCGTTTATGGAGTGGGCACTTGCCCACTAGTCTCGCTCATCTAATATTTACATGTAAAACCAATAGTTAGCCTTTGATACATTAAAAAAATTGTAAAAGTTAAAAAACCAAAATATCCAAAATGACATTTCTTTTACTGACATTGCTCCATTGTTCAGATTTAGGTAAAATGAGCTCTAGGTCTCAATAGAAATTAGCTCTAGCATATGTGTAGTCCTCAATAATAATCAATTTCTCTTGCAACCATCTAAAGAAACTAGGAGTGAATGTAATCATAAGCCCTCCTACATGTTGAGCCATTAAGTCTACCCACTACCTCATGGGAGGCTCTCTAGGCCTAGGTAACTCATGGGACATCTTCTAAGGTCGTAGCAATGTTACCTTCTATAAAGCAAATGAAACTATGATAGAACCATACAAAAAGTTCTTTAATCGTTTGGTCTTTACTCTATTCAGTTTTTCCTTCAGATTGATCAAGATCCATTCACACCAATCGAATAGTGTAGGTTCCAAGAATTATAAGGCATACTACATTTGGGTCCTTGTAGCTAAGTGTATTGTAGCACTACTGGTCAACCAAGTAATGGTAAATAGGATTGTCTGCAGGGGAAGTTGAATAACATCCTTTATCTCGATCTTCCCATCCTTACTTTCTTCAAATAAAGGTTGAAAATGGATGGCTATGTAATCTTGCATCACCTCTCCACCTGTCATGTATCCAGATAATGAAATGGGAGCCCCTCTACATGTGAGCCCTATCGGGAAATAGATGCCTTCAACATATATAGTGAAAATGTGTTCTCTAGTACTTAAGCATTGTCCCTGTACATCCCAAGCCCTTATCAAATACTTTAGCAAATCTAACTGGGCCCCCATGCCTGGAATCATAAAGAAACTTACTAGCCCACAATTTATTAAAGCTTCAAGTGTTGTTGGATCATTTGCAGAAATCATGTCTTGAGCTAGATGCTCCTTTTATCTGCAACTTAAAACCATTTTACTCTGGTAGATATCTGCAAAATCACATGAAAAAACACATGAAATTAGCAATGAGAAAAATTTGGGGAAAAAATTACTCAAAACTCAATTTTTGGAACTCTTGTTGTGCCATTCGAACTTTTCATAGCTAAACAGAGTGACCCATTGGACTTACCCTCCTTGGTAAGTGTGTTAGTTCACACTGACCAGTGTAACCTTAACTAGCCTATCACACCTCCTAGTATAAGAAGAGTGCAATGGACCTAGGGTGAATTCTAATTTCTAAAAGCTCAAATATATTCCCAAAACACACATCGAATAGGGAATCTAAATCCTAAAAATGACAAGAAAGAATAGACCCCCTACCTGGAATTGATGGTATTGGAAATGTTCCACCTGATTGGCTACAATCCACTACTAAATATTCAGGGTAAAAAACCACTCAGAGCTCTATCAAATTGGTAAAATGACAGTAGTAAGAAATAAAATTACTTTTTTCACTTTTATGATCAAAATAAG
>APFE030189741.1:12687-37475 GCA_000404065.3 Pinus taeda
ATAGAAGGAGACAACTTCATGAAGAGAGAAAAATTATTGTGGTTGTTACCTCTCTGTGTGAGAGGGAGTAAGGATGGATATAGAAAACACATGAGTGTTGCTCTAAGTTTTGCATGAGGATGCGTGATTCTTTAGTGATCTAGTTGAGGTGATACTAAGCCTCATCACATACACTGGGTTGTTGCAAAGAATCTTCTAAGATGTCTTCGTGGCACTATCAATTATGGATTGAGATACAATGGATATTATGATGTTGACTGGGCTGGCATTGTGGTGGATAGAAAGAGTACTCCATGATGTTTCTTCTCTTTGGGTTCTACTTCAATTTCATGTATGAGAAAGAAGCAAAAATCAGTTGCTCTAAACACCACCGAGGCTGAATATATTACAACTAGTATGGCATGTTGTGAAGTTTTTTGGTTGAGGAAGATATTTAGTGAGATATTTGAGCACATGTTGAATACCACCGTTATCTATCACCACAATCAAAGTGGGATTTACCTTTAATATAATCCCATGTTCCACAACTGCTTGAAGCATATTGATATTAGGTACCAGTTTATCCGGGATATGGTATAATGGGGAGAAATAACCCTCTAGCACATAAGGATGGATGAACAGGTTGCTCGCATCCTCACGAAGCCTCTTGGTAAGGTCAATTTCATTTCCTTCATATAAAGGATGGGAGTCATAGAAGGACCCTTTGTTGGCTTGGTGGGGCCTGACCCAGGTTCAACGTTAGTTAGCCAAACAAATCCCTACACTACTGGCCCTTTCGGCATCAACCCGCGGCACAGACCGAAGTCTCACCCGAAGCAGTATGGGGGGATGCTCGAACCAAGTTTCTGCACCCTGAGATGGTCGTGATGTTGGTTTATTCCTTCTATTCCTGCTTTCGTGTAGGTCATTGAGTTCTAGGGCTTTGTCTGTCTAACCCTTTGCTCTACCCTTCGGTACCTCCGAGAAGGGGTATGATCGACCTTTGCGTAGCCCTAACCTGTGGTTCAAGTACTTTCATGCTGATAGGGAAGCATGCTGTGCAGATTCCCAAACTAGCTTAAGTATCTCACTTATCTTATTAAACAATCACAGTTAGCACCGCGTAAATAGATATCCTTACTTGCATTCAATTATCCAACGTAATTACATACATTCATGCATCATATAGCCATTATAAATGAAATTCATACACAATATGACAAGATGCATTAATAGGAACAAAGACATAGAATTTGTAAAATGATTCGCTTTATTGATATCTTCAGACGATTACAGACTCTATCCTCCCTGCGCACATAGCTGCAGGGGTCCACACAATCAACTGTGGACTTCTAGCCTAGGCCTCTACGCACTCAGCTTCAGAGCCTTTACCTACATTACGACCTGAAACTTAGACTTCTCTCTTTATCGCTCAAGACTTCTACTATGGCTCATGACTCATTTGAACTACTTAGAGCTTACTTACTTAGCTCTTTTTATACAATCCCATGGTTCGCGGACCATGAATAGATCTTTACAATCGACTTTACTTTACAAAATTAAGGGCAGACAACCCTTTATGACTCATGACACCTTCACGCTCTGCGACCAAAAAATGCAGAGTCTTTACAACTTTATTACAAAATTTGACCCAAAACATGGGATTTTAGCCCCAAAACTGTCCTTGGGGGAACTTGTTCCCAGTAGGCCCCTAACACAAACATCATGACTTGCCCTTGAGTCACTCAGTAGGTGTAGAGATCTTAGCGCGAAGACCTCCTAGCTTGACCCTTATGACCGCAACCTCGATAGTGAACTCTATGACTTGCTCAGTCACTGCTCCTGAACTATTGGCTTGAAGCTTTTGCTGAGTTTCTTGTAGAGTCACAAGCTTTCCTTCAATAGAGGCTATCATCGTGTAAGCCTCATCTAGCCAGGGCTTTAGTCATGCCTTCAGTGTTGCTTCCTTGTGCAGCATTGAATCCACCTATTCCTTTAGCTGCTTGGCCTCCTGTAGCTTCGCTAGTCTCTATGTGAACGCGACGGTTCGCACTATGCCTTTGACCTCATCACAGTGCTATTCTAACTCATGTGCTTTTGTCTCTAGGCACTGTACATTGGGGTCCTCTTGCAAGCGCATCAGGACCTCGAACGACTGCTTAAAAGCTTGGGTGCAGTCCGCTACTGCATTGTCAACCGCCGCTATTTCTTCCGTGACAGCGGTTGCATGCTGCTCCTTTATCTTTGGTGGAGTTGAAGGCTGGGCCTTCAATTGTAACTCAGTGATTTGAGCATAGCTTTTGATAAACTTTCTATAATATCCTGTATGTCCTAGGGTAGCGCGCAACTGTTTCACACTCCTCGGTGCTTCCAAGTTAAGTATCACCGAGATATTCGCAGGATCTACCATTAGTCCCTGCCTACAAAACACATGACCCAACAAGGTCCCAAAAGGAACACAAAACATACATTTCTTTAGATTAAGTGCAATCTGGTATCTTTGACAGGTATCTAGCATTAGGCGCAAGCTTGCTACATGGCGTTTCACCAGCCCAAACATAGTCCAGTCATCAAAGTATACTTCTAGGAACTTATGAATAAACTCCTTAAACGCCGCAATGAATACATGCGAAAAAATTGCAGACGCATTCTCCAATCAAAAAGGCATTACAGTGTACTGAAAACACCCCCACTTAATCACGAAGGTTGTCTTGCTCCAATCCTCTGACACGATTTTGATCTGATAGTACCCAGAGAAACCATCAGTGAAGGAATAAGCTTCTTGGCCACCTACATTGTCCAACACCTCATCAGTGAATAGAGTTGGGAAAGGATCATGTACACAAGCGTCATTCAACTTCCTGAGATCTATGCATATCCTTATTTCACCCTTCTGCTTCTTCTCTTGTACCACCATTGGGCTTACCCAATTAGATTCTTCCACGAGCTCAATGATGCCTACTTTGAGCATCTTATCTAGCACTAAGTGGATTTTCTCCTTATACTTCAGATTGAGATTATAAGGTCTTTGCTTAACTGGCTTCGCGTCGGGCTTCAACGTGATCTTCATAACACCTAGGTCCCCGATTATCCCTTTTAGATTCGTAAACTTGGTAGGAAACAAATCCTGGTATTAGCGGAGAAATTCAGCAACTTTATCCACATTGCATCATCCCAGTAATCTCCAATATTCATGAATTTGGGCTCTACCTCTGTACCAATATTTACCTGATTTGTTTTCAATGGTGCAGTTGTATCAAGATTCTCAATCTATGGTCCTTCAACCTCGCGGTGACCTTCTGTTTCAGGGATGTTAATCTTTCACGGATCCTCATCTTCTTCTTCAGTGGTTACGTTATAGCATTCCAGCCCATGACTCAGTTGAGTAGTCCAATTAGGCTGAATCAATTCCAAAGGATCCTGCGGTATCCTAAAGATTTCTGCTTTCACTTATTGTAGCGCCTCATCAATATAGTCAAACCTGTCTTCAAAGTTGAATTTCATTATGAATCCTTCGCGTAGAATATCCCATTCACCTGTACCACGGCGAAGCTCAGTTTCTAAGTACCACTTCATCGGGATGACATCTAGGGTGTGACAAAACAAGTGCACCCATTCAGGTTGGGATCGCTCTCCATAAGCCTGAGCCCATTTGGCCAAGTGCATGTGTGGATCATCCTGCCCATCATATTTGTCTGTCATTTGTACCTTCAGCTTCCCATAGCATGTTCTCACAATCCTCCTACATTCACGCTAATCATCAAAGCTACCCTTGTGCATACCCCACCACCTTGCGGGTGTAGCACGCAGTGCCCAATCCAAAGCCTGGAAGCACTGCTTCTTTGGTACCTCCCTCTCAAATGCATCCAAAAATATATCTACATCATTCAAGCCATCATAAGTGGGCAGATTTCTTACTTCTGACGACACACAGCTCAGCGACTGGGTCATCATGTTATAGCTTAGTGTGGTTACTTCATGTAACCGATTCTACCAGTGCTCTAATTCTTCATTAGAGTCTGAGGTGAAGGAACTATTGCGATCGCATGTAATTCATCCATCCACTATTGGATTCACCCAATCTTGGCCTCACACTGTTATCTTCTAGATATTGTCCAAATTGTCATCGCTCTGATAATCACAGACTAGTTCAGTATACCACAATCCCTCAGAAGGATCTAGGGGCACTATTACGCAGAGCGATTTCTTCTCAAATATCATCTTTCACTTCTTTAGGTTGATTACCTCGTTCATATCAGTAGCCCAATAAATGCTAAGGAGCACAAGGTAGGGGTTGCTATCATCCATAATTTCTAGTAATTCAAAGTAAGCCAATGCGCTCGTGCCTTCAATATATACAATCACCCCTTGTAGCCGCTCCATGGCGATGATCTTCTGTTGATTTTCCATCCTTAACTAAACCAGAGACCATTGCAGTGCAGGTCTTCCCATTCATTCCCAAGTCTGCTTCGGTAGGACATTCACGTCAGACCCCAGATCCAAAATAACCTGATCCATTTCATACTCTCCTATCTGTGCAGTCAGTCTCATCTCTCGTCCCTCCCTTGTTTTATGCTTACCAATTTTTTGTACCACACATGGTTCACCTGAGGTTTTTCCGGCACATCTATTTATAAGCTCCTGTAATCCCTTCACAACCTTGCTATCGCGTAGCAAGTTCATGTATGTCTCTAGGAAGGTTCTAAGCATAGAAAGGTCCATCTCCTGATCAGGCTTATCCTTGCTTCCTGAGGTGGAGGCCTCGTCGAATCTCTTCTTCACTTTCATGAGTGTTTCACATGCGTGTTCCAAATTGAAGTCAACCTCCCTCGCTAGAACTTTGTGAACCCATGCGTTGTCTTCAGACTGTTTCCCCTTATCATCTCTTGTTGCAATTCCACTTCGGAGCACTATATTCACATTTAGATCCTCTTTGCTAGGTTCACACCTTATCATCAACGGGTTCTGAGTCAACTGAGGTGGTAGCACCCCTTTGTCATGTACCATCGCTATTAGGGTAGGATAATCCTCCATTTCAAGGTCAAACATAGTACAATATTTTCACGATGGACGCGTTGGGTTAGTGCAATCACATGCATAGTGTCTTGGCCCTCCGTAATTGTAGCAAATTAGTTGTCGCCGACCTCTGCCAGGTCCTGCTCTGCCTCGGCCTCGTCTGCACCCCTGAAAGCCTGTTCGTGCCATCCCTGCGCTCTGTTCAAGGGGCCACATTTATGCCTGAACCCCATAGGTAGGTGTTCTATCCATCATCAATTCATAAATTCTATAGTTGTGTTCATCATGCCCTACTTACCTACAGAATTTGCAGAACAATTGTTATGGTGTTTGTACAAACGTTTGCAGCAAATGGCAGTTATCCATCGTATGTTTTCCTGCTACTTGACATATAACACATCATAAAGCAGGCCCTGCGCTTGGTCCTGCTTGGGCCTCTAGGCTTAAAAGGCATCGGTGCTCCTCCTGTAATGTAGTTCGCAAAGATCGAGCAATGGTCATTGTCATGCCCCTGACTCTTGCATTTCAAGATCTACATTTCAATGCAAAGATTTTGCAGCTGCACATGGATCTGATAAACCCCAAGATTTGGATCTTGCATTGGTGTTTGATGTAGTCTCATCATAATCTCCAAGGCCTCTGCCTGAGTCTTTATCTTCTGTTGGGACAATGCAACCCTCAGGTGTGGTAGGAGTGAAGCCACGAACCATTTGTAGTGCTGTCCATCTGTTAAGTTCATATTAGCTTCATAGATTTACACTTCAATCTTTGACCTAATTCCCAAGGTGTCTTTCTTGGTTTCATCGTGATTTCCTTGAACCCTACAATCGATTGTGCCTCAGATTTAGGCCTACTGAATTCTTTGTTTAGCGTGGTATGGATGTTTGCTACTCCAGCGTTTGGGTTATCATTAGAGTATTTGATGTACCAGGTTAGCACGCTATCTTGCAAAGCACTAACCAATGTTTCCTTCTTCATGTGATCGTCTGTAATGCCCTGAGCTTCCCACACAACTTTCATAGCAAACCAAAACTCATCTGGGTCCTCATTTCCCAAGCCTTTGAGCAAAGACAACTTCATTGAATTCTCCATGCTGAACTGCGGTGGAGGTGGAGGTGGTACAGGTGAAGTTGCAGGTGATGGTGGTGAAGTTGGAGGTGGTGTGGGTGGATGTGGTAGTCACTGGAAACCTTATCTTATTAGCTGAATAGCACTTCACAGAGAAGCCTACGCTACTCCCTCTTCATCACCTCATGGAGGTGAAATTAATGGACTATATTCAAGACCCTCTCTTCCTTTGTTCCTGTAAGTCTTCTGGCTTCGCATAGCTCCGAACATCAAGGTAGCTGCATAACCCTTTTTTTTTACAAGAATATTTTAATCTCGATATTCAAAGCTTTCAAGTACTCACCTCGCAGACCTTTGAAAAGGCGTCGCTCTGCCTCATTGTAGCTGACTAAGGTATCAACTGCGAATTCAGTCACAAATCATCCTATGATGCGATTGAGCCAATGATCGACAGTGCGAGAGATCTTATCCTCAGAGGCTTCCAATCTCTGTACTAACTCTGGGGTCCAAGCAATAGGACCGTCAAGTCTCCACCTTCCTTGGCTATCTGCTAACTTCACAATCCACTCATATAGCTCAATCGGAAAGGAACAGAAAAAGATCTCGTGGATTTCTATATATAGGTACCTGTCCAGGCATTGTTCCTTGGTCAGCCACAGATTTCTGTTCTCCTACACCGTGAATTCATGGATGGTTTGAACAGATTTCTCTCCTCTCCCGGGGGCTTCTTCTTTGAGGGTCGTTCTAAGAGTGGAAACCTCGAATCCATTCGTCTTCCTATCCAACTAGTCTCCGATCTCTTTCTTAGTTGGATTCCAGTGATACGACATCACACATCTCTTATGTAGATTCCGGTCCCGACAACCGAACCATTTCTTGGCTTGGTGGGACCTAACCCAGGTTCAACATTAGTTAGCCAAAAAACTCCCTACACTACTAGCCCTTTCAGCATCAGCTCACGGAGCGCGGACCGAAGTCTCAGCCGAAGCAGTATGGGGGATGCTGGAACTAAGTTTCCACACCCTCAGATGGTCGTGATGTCGGTTTATTCCTTCTATTCCTGCTTTTGCATAGGTCATTAATTTCTAGGGCTCTGTTTGTCTAACCCCTTTCTCCACCCTTCGGTACCTTCGTGAAGGGGTACAATTGGCCCTCACACAACCCTAACCTACGGTTCAGGTACTTTCACACTGTTAGGGTAGCGTGCTATGCAGATTCCCAAACTAGCTTATGTATCTTACTTATCTTATTAAACAATCATAGTTAGCACTGCGTAAATAGATATCCTTACTTGTGTTCAATTATCCAACGTAATTACATACCTTAGCACATCATATAGGCATTATAAATGAAATTCATACACAATATGACAAGATGCATTAACAGGAACAAAGACACAAGATTTGTAAAATGCTTCTCTTTATTGATATCTTTACATCTTTATTACAAAATTTGACCCAAAATATGGGCTTTTAGCCCCAAAACTGTCCTTGGGGGATCCCGTTCCCAACACCCTCCCACGATGGTCCTGCTTGAGTTGGACATTGAGCTCTGGGAGCTCCTAGGGTACTTCTTGGAGCTATGTGTGACCATAGGGTGAGTGGTTCACCTTCCCCTATAGGTACGTTATGTATAGGGTGAGTGGTTCACCTTCCCCTATAGGTACGTTATGTATAGGTTGAGTGGTTCACCTTCCCCTATGATACCCCATGGTGATATATGTGAGCATAGGGTGAGTAGTTAAACTTACCCTATAACTGATGATATATGGATAGGATGAGTGGTTCACCTTCTCCTATGGCATATGAGAATAACGAGTGTTCACCTTCTCCTGCAAATGCCCCATCATATATCCTACCCTTGTAGTCTGGGACTCTTGGGAAGTACCTCTGATTTGGCCAATGAGTTGGGAAAAGTGGTTAGGGACCATAACGCTACAGATGGATGCATCGTGTAATGTTATGCTCCCAATGTCTAGGATGCATGATGTTCAACAACTTGATCACTAAGGATCAATCCTGGTAGGGGTTCTACCTGTGGACATGAGGACTTGCCTTTATCATTCTTGGTGAGGGTGAAAGGGTCTTGTGACCCACCCTCTTTCGATCCTCAAAGTATGATCCTTGCCTTTGTGGTAACTTGATCTTTCCTATTGGATAAAGGATTGAGATGGGATCCCCGATGTGGTTCTAGGTTGAGTAGAGCTCACAGATGTTGTTCCGGATTGAGCTAAGCTCTCTGATATTGTTGTGGGTTGTGTTGGGCTCCCTTGTGATTTCAAATTATTTATCTTCTTTAGATTCAAGATTGTTCAATAGTTGGAGATGAGTTGAGATGGGATGTGACATGATGATGATTATGATGATGATTTTATTTTAGATGACCATATTTATTATTGGATATAGGGCGGAAGTCGGCTGCTCCCATGTGATGATGATGTGATTTGATTTAGACTCATCTATGATTATTCTTATTCTTCTTCCTGAGATCAATATTGTTTAGTTGATGATCAAAGGAAGATATATGATTAGGTGGATATTTTGTTGATATAGATAAGATGGAGGTCATGTGATTTTACCTAAAACAGAGTAGGGTTTGGAGGATTGATCTCTACTACCATTGATTATTAATTTTTCATCTTATATGAAGATGATGAATGTTCACTTGAGATTCAACATGTCATCTGAGATGGGACTTGTGATAAAGTAAAAAATTCCTCCCTAATTGAGAGGAAGTGTTAAACTTTGGAAGTTAGGGAGAAAATCCCTAACACTCCTTCTCACAATTTGATTAAGACAACATCGAATTCTATTGAAAAAATAAATAAAAATTAAATTCATGTGGGAAATCCATGGTAAAATGGAAATTAATTCTAAATTTGAGTTTCCCGCTAAGTGCTCAAGACTAGATTCAAAAATTTTCATGTCAACTCCCCTACAAGAACCATATCTATTCATGGAAACAACTATATATTTACATGATTCAATAGAAAATCTACTCCAAGAAGCCCAATAAGGCTATGTGTATTTGTCATAGATCTCACATTATCTGTGGATGGCATCACATTCTTTGTAATGGTCTCTGTGTTTTTATTTATTATTGTGAATGGATAGTCTTGGACACTGTGAGCTAAATGGGGCAGAGTGTTGACATCATGATATCGCTCTTGCTATAGGATGTCTCTTGGTATATGACATGATTTCTCTCTCAATTTTCTCTTAGAACCACATTCTTACACACTCTCTTTGGCTACATAATAACTCTTGCTCTACCCATTATACAAGACTTTTTCTTCAGGTTAATACTATGGTTACATGACTACTTTTATCTACGCTACACGAAAAGCTTTACTCTTATGCTACAAACCCTACATAATCATCTCAATGTCTTGAATTCATATTCCAATGGTTCAAATAATATTTTTAGTGGAATATTTTCTGTAGCAGTAGTATAGGGTGGCACTATATATATATCGAGCAGCATATAGTTACATATGTAATTGTTTTAAACAATATGTATAATCATATTTATATGAAACCGTGGGTTGTGAGCAATATATATATGGCTATATTCTTTAATGATTGTATGTAACATGTATGTAGTACTCTTTAGGGAAGATAGGTATGATAGACGGGGTATGTATGGTATGGCAGTAAGGGTATGACTTCATATGAAATTTATGCAATACTCTTCATGGGAGACAAGATGTGTATGATATGGTAGTCAGGGTATGACTATATGTCACATGTATGCAATATTGTTCATGGCAGAAAGGTATGGCAAACATGATATGTATGACATCGAAATAATGGTATGTATCATATGACTGTATGTTACATGGAAGATATAATTTATATGTCAAATAAAACACTCTTATAATATATATGACATGGTAGACATGGTATGGATATGCCTATGATGTGTATACTCCATTAATATATAAGTGACATGGTAAGCTGAGGTTTAGTCTATGACAGTTATGATACGACACTTGATATACAACTGTGATGGATGGCTCATATCCTTGGCAACATGATCTACTTGATATAACTCAACAGAGTAGATAATGCTTGATGATGATTTTGTTTCTGTGGTACAACAAAAGTTTTTTTGGATTATCAAATGTCAATTCATAAACGTAGTTGTGAACTAACTCAAATCGGCCATAGAAGGCATGTTGATGTTTCTAATTGTACTTTGTATCTTGAATGAATAATTGATGAAATCTAATAAAAGAAGAAGAATAATTATGGGTTTTCCCCCTTGTGGGGTTTTACCCTGGTCTCTGACCAATCTTGGTGTCTTTATGTGTGCATGTTTTTTCTTCCTTTCTTTCTCTATGTTCCACTATAATATTGATGTTATTGTTGTTTCTAACAATTGTTATTGTTGTTATGATGTTATAATGATGTGGGGTGAATTCTATGTGTAAAATATGTAATGCAATTGTCAAAAGGAAAGAAAAATACAACCTTAATAAAATTAACAAGTATGTTAAACATAAACTCTTAGACTTGGAGGAAAATAGAGAACATTTTAGAAATGGGAAAAAATGGGAGACTTCAAATGATACATAAAACTCTATCCAAAACTTTGGGCCTATGATGCAAAAACAATAGGGAGATATTAAATGAAACATTTAAAACCTTATTGATCTAAACCATTGAAAATATGTTTGTGATTGTTGCACTTGGCGAACTATTACTCATGCTCGTTGACTATGGAACCTTTCGAGTTTTAGTTAAATGAATAAAATGCCAACAAGGAATGAAAACACAATTTAATTAAGAATATCTTACCTTAAGGGAACCATAAAGATCCATCTGAATCATTTTCATGTCCATCAAACTTATTCATGGAAAAGGAGAGGATGATAATTGAAAGCATCATGCATATCCATCGCTTCCACATTTTCAGGAAATCTCGAGATTGATGTCCGTTTTTAGTAGTAAGACACCTATCGGCATAATAAAATATATGCTACTTAAGAAAATTAAAAATTCATGCCATAAGTGAAGTTACTAAGGCCCTAATCATTAACTTATTATAACTATTATTTCTTTATTTCATATGGTTCAAATTCAGTGATAAGTATAAGACTAACCAAAAAACATTTGAAACAAAAACAATTTCGATTTGTTTCACATGGCTTAACTTATGTGGCAAGCAGAAGAGATTATCAAAAGCCATATGAATCAAATAGATAAACATTGTAATAAGATGGAAGTTAGGCACTTTGGTGATTTTTTATGGCTTAGCAAGTATATTTCTTAACTAATATACATTTTATAATGTCGATATGTGTTCTACTATTAAAAATGGACCTTAATCTCTAGATTTTCTTAAAATGTGGAGGCAATGGATGGTCATGGTGTTTTCAATTGTCGTCATTTCCTTACTGATGATTAAGTTTAATAAACGTGAAAATGATTCAAATAGATTTTTAGGGTTTGGTTAATGTAACGACTCATTGATTATGTTTTTAGTTCTTCTTGGCATTTTATTCTTTTGACTTGTCAGAGTGAGAAAAAGCCAATCACAAAGGGGTAGATCGGTAAGAATTCATTAAATTCAATGCTCATAGTAATGTCTTTAGTGTGTTTCATTCAATCCCTTGGCCTTGTGTATGTCTTAGTGGCCCAATGTTTAGGTTGAGATTCTTTTATCATTTCAAACATCTCACTTTACTTTTTTTTTGTTTCCATTTCTAAATTACAATGTATTTTCCTTTTTAGGGATTAAGAGTTTATGCGCTTTGTCTTTTCATGCCAAGAGATGAATCCTTAATGGCTAAATTTATGCATTAAAAAAATGACTTCAAACATCCTTTGAGATATTTTATTATTGTAAGGAGTGAAAACCTAAATCACTAGAGAATTTGTTTTTAATCTTATAGAGGGATATGATTTCATTATGTTTATCACTTGTTGAGTGCAAATAATTTCCATGGAAAATTATATCTAAAACCAAACCTTACCTTTGCAGTTTTCAAATAATCAAGGTTTTTTGTTTTTGTTTTGTTTTTGGTTAGTTTTTTCACACTTTCCAAATTCCATTATCCTTTTTATCTCTTTGGAACCCTTTGTAAATGCTTAAAGTATTTTATTTTCTCTTCTTTGATTGAACTTTTCTTCCTCTTAATTAAACAATTACACTATATTTCCAAATTGGGCTCTCTTTCTACAATTCAAATTGTTCCTTG
Organism: Pinus taeda; assembly: GCA_000404065.3. Classification (NCBI taxonomy): domain Eukaryota; kingdom Viridiplantae; phylum Streptophyta; class Pinopsida; order Pinales; family Pinaceae; genus Pinus; species Pinus taeda. Next base: position 24,953 of record APFE030189741.1, read on the forward strand.
CCTTGATTACTCAAACAAATCCAATTTGTCAATTAGGTGTCAATTAGACCCCTTCTTTCCTTGTTTTAACTAAGTCTTGTCTTGATTCCCCTATTGTCTCGATTCCTTAATTGGGTCTGTTCTCACCTAATTGACTTGTGTCTTTCCTTGATTATTTAACTAGGCTCATTTTTTATGAGGTTCAATTTCTGAATTGGGGCACTTTTCACATGAGTTTTAATGTGTTTAAATATGTTAATATTTAAAGGTAAATAAAAATTTGTACTATGAAGATGGACATGACCCTATCAAGAGAAAATAATTAGCAAGGAATCATCACTTGGTAGTATAAACATTGAAGTTAGATATTGCATATGTGGCCATAATTTTATAGAATTAAGAAGAAAGGGTGGCCTTGTTGCCACAAAATCTAGTGTGTCTTGTGAGAGGAATCACAAGACAAGGTGTTATAACATATTTTGCCTCATTTATCTTAGATGCACTTGTTGGCCAGGGAAATATACCTTGATCCCTATACAGTCCTGATTTTTTCTTAAGAAAGACTCTTTCAATTTTCATATGCGAGTTACCCACATATAAAACACATATATACATGGGTCATCCTAAATAAAATCATTTATTCCTTAAAATATATTTTAAAAATATATAAAATGTGATTTTTCTAGCGATATTTATGGTTTAGACCGAAATACAACTATTTTGTCCCATGTTACAAGCATCCAAACCAATTTATGGGTTAATACACACCTTGGGTGGTGCACCATATGCATGATTTTCCTTAACATCAAAATGCTAACAACATTATCTCTGATTAGGTATGATAAGTAGTCTCCCTTCTTATGGAAACCATCATTTCCATACTATAGTGTTGAGCCTATGCCTCACACATTTAAAGCTTTTATTGGAGGAGGATACCTTCAGTGGCTCAAGAAGGAAGGATGTGGATGCAAGTTTTGTTCAGTGTATGCAACAAGGGTTAGGTAACTGCATAACTACCTTTTTTATGTTCATTTTAATATGGAAACTATTTTTTTCTATTAATCATTCATATGACATGATTCTAATTATGTAATTGGATTATAGTTGAACTGATGTATCATATATCCTTATATGCTTTGATATTTTTATTCTGCTTGTTTGCTTGATGTTTGTGTTGCAGTTTTCTGCAACAATAGTGACAGTGAGGTGTTGGACACATATTGTCATTGATGTCAATATGGAAGTATTCAAGGAGTATACAGAGCCAAGAGGAGCACACAGAGTTATCGGAGCCAAGAGGAGGAGACAGAGCCACAAGAGGAGCGAACAATGCAAAGAGCAGACAGAGCCAATGGAGGCATGCAAATAAGTCATCAGAGAGCTTATATTCATGTAGGTAATAACTATCAAAAACCATCGGAGAAATGAAGGCAACAAGACATATATATAAATTTAACGCAAACAAAGGCCAAAAAAAGCATACATATTACAAATACACTATCGGAGGTGGAGCAATATATTATATCGGCAGGTTCTATTAAGTGTCACACCCAAAACCTCTGATTGCGATAAGGTATGTGGACCCGATGGTCCTATTATATCGCACCCTATTGTTATGTCGCATCCGCAACAATCACAATGAATAAAGATTGGTCACCCCCAAACGTGCGATTGTGATTATAACATGGACCCGATGGTCCGACTGTAACACAACTTAATGCTAGATCGCATCCGCTGGAGGATCGGCCCGTCAGCCATTGGTAATGTCATGGGGTCGATGTATAAAGGTCCCCTAGAAGTCTTGAACGCCGATTGCGATTGCAAGAGCGGACCCAATGCTATATTGCGATTTGGCTTAATTTCTTATCACGTCCATCAGCCATCGGCCATCGACCATATGCTGCAACTGTCGATTGCAATTTCACTGCGAACCTAACATAGGTATAGATACAGGTGCAATGATCCTTGAAGTCCGCCCTTTAGCACTTTCACCTGTTTTTGCTCATATTTCTTGTGTAATTGATATTTGGCCTGCTTGGGGTTTGGAGGTAGAAATGCAATATAATAATGCTCTCGATAGTTCAGGAGGCCTGAACTATATTTCAAGAGGCTGAATCAAGCCAATTGTGAATGCGATTGGGACATGGCTGTCTGTTAAACTATGCCGACTATGTGTATGCCTGCCATCATTGTTAAAGGAGCACTGTTACAGTCATAACCAGTAAGATGTGTTCTCCATGGAGTTTTGGACCTCTCAAATAAATCTATGTGTCCTCAGAAAGTCAGTGAACTTGCATAGCACAGAGGAAGCTGTAGCGACAAAGGAGGAAGCCTAAGAGGCAGTCTAAGCAGAAACGAATGGACAAAGGCATGGGAATGTATAAAATAGTAAAAATAGAGAACTATTGGTGCTGTTGTTATGATGAAGAACCAGAGTGTGAGGTAGTAGAAGCAGCAGAGGCAAAAGTGGAGGCTATAGAGGCAGCAGAAGCAACAGAGGCAGGAGAGTAGGAGTGTGAGAACCTCAGTTGAATAGAGTGTAGCTGCATACTAGTTTATACCAAGGTTGGGTTGGAGCCCAAGAGATTGGAGCCTCAGAACTGAACAGGACTAAAGTCATTAGGGGTAGGTGCTCCTAAGTGCAGAGCCATTGCAAAGCAGAGTTGGTGCTCTAGAGGTTGGAGCCTCACTGAAGTCCAAGTTGGAGCTTGGCAACTATTCACAATCAGATATATACTTATATTGTACTTATTTAATTGCACCGTCTTGAGTTTTAATAAAAGCATTAATTCCAGCTATTGATTTTTGTGTTCTGTGTATACATATACATATCTATATATGGTTTTGGCAATCACTAGAACAATTAAAAAAAAACTGTAAGAAATACTGATTCACGCCCCAGTCTCAGTATTTCCAACATGAGGGTTCAGACCTTTTGGATCTACATCAAATGTAGGACCCACATGTAAGTGCATAAACCTATCTTTGTCATTCCAAAACATATGTATGATTGTTTGAATTTTTTTTACTTTCTGATTATTTGCACTCTATTGGGGCTATCAATCCTAGCCTCAAGGATTTGTGTTGCCACGATATGGTAGATTTCCATTGTCGCTTTAGGAGTCTTCCTCTTTCTCTTTAGTTGGATTTCACCACAAGGGAGTTTTCCAAGGGATTACCTAAGAGGATATCCTATATTATATGGTCAAGGTGATAAAAGCATATGCTAGGTGGAGACACTTCAATGATGGACAAAGGCTCACGACTGTTTAATAAGGAATAATATATCACACATCGAGGCTAGTGTAGGCTTATGTGGCCTAGGGTTTCTTGATATGTAGTGACAAAGGAGTACCTAGGCACATATGATTCAAATAAAGGGTTTACGGAAATGGAAAGATCAACAAATAACAAAGAAAACCCTCCAATTAAGCCTCAATTTGAAGGCCTACTAGGGTTAGAGTTTCTAGGGCACAAAATATCTAGGGGTGAATGATGCCAATGCTCTAAAGGGAAGTTTTTTTGTCTCCATTGTTTTTCCTAGTGTCATTCACATACACCAGATATTGGTTGCTGATATGTCCATAAAATATATCTGAGTAGATCCACTGAAAGGGACCACTTCCCATTAGCTCATTTGTAGATCCTAACCCCAAGAGTGTTGAGGAGATTTTACCACATGACCTCCCAATGGCAAGGTGCTTTAATGATGATAACTTGACAAATTGAGCTAACCCTCGGGGCTCTCTAATGGGAATTTTTACCATGCAAAAGGCTAGATTTTGACTTAAGAGAATCACCAAAATAAACCTTAGGTTTTATTACCATAATCACTCATCACAAGTGGTGAGCCCTGGTATTGCACCAAGAAGGTTGCAACTCCCAAGGGCTTCTCAACTCTATTTATCAAACCAGGGTTTGTACAAACTTCGAGGTGACACTGCTATATACACAGTAGATGGGATTGTACTCATGCCACCTTCAACTAGGACATTTGATCAATAGTGCTCCAAGACCATTCTTCATACTGAATTAGAAGGAAAATTAACTAATGAAGGTGAAATTTAGAAGCTATCTCTAATGATAAAAAGGAAAATTATTTTTGAACTTCAACTTGTAAATGTTATTGAATCAATTCATGAAAAGACAAGATCTACACTACTTGCATAAAGGGAACTACATTATCTTGCAATCAACCATCTAGCTACCAAATCTACTTTTATACAGGAAGTTAACCTACCAAATCATAACTCAATATTCCATGCATCATCTATATAGCTCACACTTGCACATAAATCATTGTTCTGTTTGTGTTAAATCTGTGATAAAGAAACTAATGTTATTCTATTTTGAAGTGAAGGAAAAGGATGGTTGGAGTGGCCTAGGTGTTGCCCTTGATCACTGAGTCACAGTTGAGGTTCAACCTACTTCTAAACTAAGTCAAAATTGCATCAATGGTCAAAACAGGTGGTGAAACAGGCTGCTACAGTTATGCTAGAGGAGGCTACTACAAGTGCCTTGTATTGCTACAGGTAGGCGTGTAATGCTACAGGAAGGTTTCTGAGAAGTTTTAGGAGGTAGGAATGATGGGGTAAATGGATTACATGGTGGATGGAGGTTGGGTTATATGGATGAAATGTGGCCAAAACCCCTAGCCAAGCTCAGAGCCTTTGGAAGGCCTGTTTTGCACTAGGAGAGCTACTCATGGTGATCTAAGGGAATGATCTTAAGAACAGAACTTTGCAGGCAAAATTTGGGATTCATTAGAGAGGGTGAGGAAGTCCAAGATGGAGATAGTGAAAGGACCCTTGCATGTAGATCCAAACATCCCTACAACATAACATGCATACACCCTTTTATCTATGACAAAATGAAACAACTAATAGTGGAAAAGATGAATTTAAATGCCATCCAATATATGCCAAAAACTCCAATCTAGTCAATAAATCAACTCCTAAGCTACAATAAACACATGAAAAAAATATGACTAACATATACCTTCTTCTGAGAAATCATAAACATAGTATTTTTGGACAGTGATTGTAGATCCTTCCATTTATGCTCCCATGGAAGAGATGAGATAGAGGCTGCAATCACAAGATTTTTGAGGGGATATTTTCTAATGAAATGCCCAAAAACAATAAGAACTCTATACTAAAAATAAATACCAATATATAAGAGGGACCTAAGCCACTAGGTTTGGGCCCAAACCTAAGAGCGTGAGCCCTCTGGAACTAACTTAGTGATTAACCAATAAGAAACTTCTCATTATCATTGTATTAATGTCAAATACATCACATAACTAGTCAAAAATAATAGTGTCAAGTGCTTGAGCTCGATAGCTTCCTAGCTGATTTTTTTTTTTTAAATCCTAATGAACTCTTTTACATGTTTATTTATAAAAGAGGGTAACTACTAGGAACTCCCTAGAAAATAGGAATGTTTGTCTCCCATAACTCGATAATGGTGGATATTGATCTTCCTTAACTTCACTTACTTGGATTCTAATGACCTCGTCTTACTTGGCTGTCAATGACACCGAGATGATGAGAGAGAGTGTACCGGTCTTGGTTGATTGAAGGAGTTAAGGAGGTGGACAACCTCCTAGAATCTCTCACAACTATCTACTTTGATATCCTGCATGGAAATCATCTAAAAAATGCTCCATTTCCTGGAATTAAACCATATTAGGGCACATGACATAGCAAAAGATATTTTACCACTCTAACTAAGAATAATATAACAAAAATTATAAATAAATGTGAGAAAGAGATAGTTCTAAAGTTGGAGGATGGCATTATGACCCTATGATGTACCTATTGATGTGCCTCATTATTTATGTCCATTTCTTTCATGTCCCTAGTGGCCTCCCTGACATCCCAAGGTTTCTTAGATGGTGTGCCTTCTTCGGGATATAAACCTGCATTCTTTTCTATCTCTAGCCACTCCTTCTACTCCTCCGCTTCATTTCTTCCTTCCTATAGGCCTAACAACAAGGGTGGACTAAGCTTGAGACCCATATAATTGAATTTTAATATTTACATGATTCTTTTGTACAAAGGTGGACTGATCTTGAGTCCCATCCAATTGACTTTTAATATTTACATGACTCTTTTGTACATGGGTGTCCTCTCCAATACATTCCTCAACCTTTCAAGAGAGTGATATCTCTAATCCAGAGACTGTAGGGTAAGTAATTCCATATCCTCTTCCAGGTTTTCTACATTTATGTTCCCAACAAATTGAGTGTGTCTTCAAAATGTGAGATGGCTTGCTCCTGGGTGGCGAGGTATTTGGGTCATAGGTCAACATAATTTGAGATGATGCTATGATTTCTAATGACAACCATTAGGCTCATTAACTCTTCCCTAATATATAATGGTTCATTTTCTTCCTTTTCATGACTCCGTTTACATCCTCAGCTCTTGCCTCCTCATGAGTCATCCACGACGATAAGGCCATCAACTATGTATACCCAAGTTTTTTATTGGGATCCCAAATATTCATATCAATAAAAGTGAGGTTATGAATGTAAAGCTCAGGCAATTTTTCTCTATCCTCCATGCTAACTTGGTTGCAAAATTAAATGATCTGTTTGTAATCTTGAAATGTCATAGACCCATATTGTGTTAAGGTTTTTATTTTGAATTGCAGCTATTGCTCTTTGAGAAAGAGTGCATAAGATTTGGATGGTTGTCTACATTGTAATTCCTACATGGAGAGGTTTGCCAATGTGCTAAGTTGGGTTTCCTTCTCCTGAAACTTCTCCCTCAAGCACCTATTTTGTTCCTGTATTTTCTCCTTCATTATGGACTCCCTCTCTCTTAGCTCACTTAATTTCATGCACATTTCAAGGACCTTTTCTTCCATGAGGCCCACATCTTCCACCTTATTAGACTTATCAATTTTCATCGATATGTGGGTTCTTCCTCTTTCTTCTTCTAGCTCATAGAAAAGTGGGACTACAATTTTTTGGGAATAATTCTCCATCCTTCAATGAATTTATAATAGGAGCTTAGGCTAGGTTGTGGACTAGGCTCTTGGAGTTCTGGGAAGTCCTTCTCAAATGTTTTCGGGGAATTTGCTACATCTTGTAGCTGTTGTGTCACATTCTGCCCCTCTTGCAGCACACTCTGTTTTTCCTGTAGCATACTATGCTTTTCCTATAACTTCACTTTTTCTTCTTGTTGGAGGGTAGTTGGCATCTTAGGTCTTTTGGAGGAGGTTGATATGGTGGTGGGCCTCCTTAAATATGCTATAGGAGTCTATATGATGGGTTTTGGAGAGGTGACCTCTTCGATTTTTCTTTTAGTGTTCCCCACCTCCTCTTTCTTGCTTTGGGATTCTTCAATTGTGATAGGGGATTTTGTGGGAGTTTATGGCCTCCCTTGCTTGATGCTGGTGCTTTTACTGGTCTTAAAGTATAGGGGGATTCCCATTTTCTCTTCCTTTTAGGTTTAAATGGGGTGGTCGAGGTAGCTAAATTTACAAGTACCTCTTGTTCAGTGGGTCCTGGAGACTGTTAGTGTTGGTATCTTCATCCCTCCATCAGTGATAAAATTATCTTTTGCATGCATTTTAGGTGTCTCATCCGATTAGCTGCATTCCATTAGGTCATGGATCATCTGATGGTAGTGGTTCTTTATCAATTTCCCCCATGCTTTTCATGTGCTGGCCTATTTACACATGTATAGATCATTTGCTGTCATTTTTATTTCATTTTAGTTGCATAAGTCATTTTAGGGTTTCCAAGTCTCATTAGTTCTAGGGTTTGTCACCATAGTCATGTAAAAACTCAATAATGGTCAGCAGGCACATGAGGGGGTCTAATAAGGTCTTAGAATCAAAATTTCAATAATGATATACTTGAGTTTTTCCTCAAAACCCTGTTTTGAGGGAAAACAGAGTTTTATGTTCTATGTATAAAAATTTCATGTAATTTTAATTTTCCTATATGTAATAAGTTCAGAAATGCATCCCTGGGTCACCTTGTTAAACTCCTGCACTCCAGATCCTGCAAAAGAGACAAGAAAATCCAAGAATTAGTCCATCAAATGACAAAAAGAGAGCCAAACTGCAAAACATAGTTTTTAAAGAACAAAGTGAAAAGGAACTTTAGAAAAATGGGTTTTTCAAATGAAAAATTAAAAGCCAAGGTGGATATAGAGTTATTTTTGGTATTTAAGAACTTCATTTGTACAAGTGAAAGAGAGGAAGAGGTAAAATCACTATTTGAGAAGAAATAAGGGAAATTGCAGAAAAGTTTTCAAACTTCTTCTTGTTGCGGTGCACCTGGGTATAGGCGTGGCACACCGGGTGCAGAAATTACAAAGAGCTTTGAACTGGCACGGCACGCCTGTCAAGCGTGACGCACCTGGGTGTTGGTGTGGCGCACCAATTTGCCAAGCCACAAATTCATCCAATTGACCTTCTAAAGCTCCAAAATATCCAAATACTATTCCTCCAAGTAAGTGAACCCTCCAAATTTGCCATAACAAGACATTTTATCATCATTCATGGTGTTTTGATAGGTGAAAAAACAAACCCTAATTTTCTTCACAGTTGCATTGCAAAACTATCTAGGGTTTTGTGATTTTGTCATATTTGTTGTTTTCACTCCCCTACATAATTCTCCCATATCCCATCCCTCTCCACTAAATTTCCTTACATTTTCTTCCCCTTTCCCTCCCTCATTGACACTTATCCTACCCTCTATCCCCAATCCCTAAAACCCTAACACTTAATTCCCATTATTCCCCAAACCCTAATCCTCATTCCCAAAACCCTATCACTCCCTAATAACCCTCCAGCCAACATCAAAACATTCCACTCATCAGTCCCATTCATCAAATCCCAAAGAAGGAAACAACAATCACCTACTCTTGAAATAAAATCTCTTCATACTCATCATTTTGCACCATACAATGGCAAATATGGAAACAAATTCAGCTTATGAAAGGGATGAGGAAACTGTGAGTGATTCCTCCCAAGAGATTCATGCACCAAGAAAACCACATAAGGGAGGAAAACCATCCGAGAGGAGCCCACTACACTTACAGAGTTATTGGCTTGTCCCCTTGCAGTAACATGTTTCAAACATCAGTCTTGCTACTAGTTTTGTGAGATGGTGGAGAGGGTGAAATACCACCATGAACTTGCTAGACTAATTTTCCTTCATCTTCACAATGGTCAAGTGAACTTAGTAGGTGTTTCCTTTAGTTTGACACCTAAAACTATAGCTGAAGCAACAGGTATTCCAAATGTAGGTGAAAAGTGGAACAAAGGACAGGATGTGAGAAAAGAACATTATGAGCCTTATATCAAGGCTAGTTATCAAAAGAAAATCAGTAGGGTCTTTCCTTTTAGATACCTACAGGACAATTATGCTCCACTCATGAAGCTCATTATCAAATACTTCAGCTATGAAGGGAGATTTTCTCGCTTGTACACTTATCATGTTAGATTATTGATGCATTTCACTAGAGTGAGGATAATGAACCTCCCATATTTCATATGCAGAAACATTGAGAAAATGGCTACATTGGTGCAAAGGAAACCTCTTCATCAACAGTTCAACAACATTTATCATTTTTCATTGATCAATATTGTTGTTTTGCATCAGTTGAGTTTGTTGAATGTTTTATGGGATACTTTCATTTCACATGAGGTTTTTAGAAGCCCTCAAGTGACCCCATCAGTGTTTCAAGAGGAAGGAGGGCCTTCAAATCAACTAGAGGTTCATGAGACTCAAGCTACAAGGGTGCTAGTATTTTTCACTTATGAAAAGGGGACAAGGAGGCTATTTGGAGCTAAAAAACGAATACTATCTCCACTAGGGGTGGAAGGGGTCTCGTTTCCTTCACCAAATAATAGGCAAATGCTATCTTTACCTGGGGTGAAAGGGGCTTTTCCTTATTCTTCAGTAGAGCAGGTACAGGATAAAGGGAAACAACCATTGCATGAGGAAGGGCCTTCTAAAGTTCAGGAGAGAGATTTCATTTTGATTCAGGATGAGAATATTGATTTGGGCTCCCAAAGCTCAAGACTCAAGGAGATCATCAAAGAACAAGAATTTGACATCCATGCCTTGGCTCTTAACCTTGAAAGGGCTAAGTGGATCATCAATTACCTTGAGAAATGAAACAAGCAGTTGGAGGATAAGCAGACAATCATGGAGCTGCAAACCATAAGGGAAAACAAGCAAGTAGCAAAAAGAAAGAAAGTCAAATTGACACCCCTCGAGCAAGAGATTGATGCTGACTGGGAATCTTGGCTAGAGAGGGAAAATATGCACTTGGAGAAGCTACTTGAAAAAGCCAACAAGGAGAAAAAGATGTTTTGGCACATGGCTTATCACTATTTGGCATGAAACAAAATTTGCAAAACTAGGTTAAGGTAATTGTAGAATTGAGGCTTCTGTGATCCATCATAGTTATAAGAGAGGCTTCGGCGTAGATCACATGAAATAGACTTTTGTCGACGCGTTTCGAACCAACTAGTGTGGTTCATCGTCAGGACAAGTTGAAGAAACAGATCAGGCTAAGCATGTTAAATAGACAGCGCAGAGACTCCAACAGCTACCTAACGGCTAAGATTGACTCTAGGACCCACTCCAAAATTATATTTAATTTTATTATTATTTTTACAATATTATATTATTCTATTTCTAGAAAAAAGAGAGGATAGGTACTTTTACTAACTGACCTAATAGTAATAAAAGTAATTATCAATAAAACAATACCGATGGTTATTTTAAATGGTTATTATTAAATTATTTATTGTTTATATGATTTCCAATATATAAATAAATATATATTTTATATTCATTTATTAATATCTTGATTAAGTATATAAATGAGTTATTTATTGATGGTATGTTAATGAACTTATTAACTTTACTAATTATTAATACCATTCTTAAGGGTTAGTTGGAAAATATTTAATTATTAATACAATAATATTAATTGTTATTTTAAAGATTTAATTATTGTTAGAATGATTTCATTTACATAAATAAATATATAATCTAAATTCATTTATTAATTAAAGGTAAGTTAATATGCTTACAAATTTATTAAATTTACTAATTCTTAATATTATTATTAAAAGATAAAAAGAGGAAATTAATTAATTTATTTCGAGAGATAATATATATAAATAATATATAATATATATATATATATATAATTATAGATATATATATATATATTATTTTAATAATGTTAAAAAGAGATCAAATTGTCTAGAAAAGCTATATTCCTTAGAATAAATAGCTGAAAATAAGTAACTAAATAAAATATCAATAACTGTAATACAAATTGCCCTAAGAATATATCATAGTCTAGATACATTATTAATAACATAATGAATTAAATAAATAATTACCATAAAAGGGTAAAGGACCTTCGTTAGACTGGATTAATACCTTTGATCTTTTAATGAACATAATCACAATTAAATACACGAGGAACTCACTAACTAGGAGAGAACATAAAGCAGCGAGCGATATATAAATACTCGAAAAGATTAAACAAAAGCCCCCAGGATGTCCAAAGGGGCTGGGGGGGGGAGGAAGAAACCCTAGGACGAGATGGCAGGGATCCAATTTCTACTAACCTTCCAACCATCATCTCTGTTGAGGTTATTGGGTCTACGCTCAATTTCAATAGCTTCCCTTAACTTGCGATGATGGAATCGATCAACTCTGGCAATGACCTTAGCTTCCTCAGTACAGACAAGGTGCTTAGTCTTTTCCACGTGCTCAGCTAAGGCTGAGGACTTTGTTCTACCATGCCTTAGGTCAGCAGCATGCTCGCAAATTCTTTGATGTATGGAGCGCCCCGTTTCCCCTATATAGGGTGTCCCACATGATCCTTCACCGACCTCAGGGAATTACGAATGGTTCGGAGGGGTCTGAAGGTTGAGGGAATGTCAAACTTTCTAAGGATCCGAGCAATTTTGTCAGTGGTCCCTTGGATATAGGAAAGATGGACACCTGGATTGCGTTCCTTCGACTCTTTTTTAGAAAACGCATTTTTAGAAGCCTTATGGAACGCCTTCAGACCCAGGTGCCTACTATATCCATTTTCCACGAAGACATCAAGGAGGTGGGATCTCTCTCTGTCCAGGCTATCTTTATCTGAAATCCTGAGGGCACGCGTGGCCAGGGTGTTAAGAACCCCCATCTTCTGAGCTGGGAAATGATGGGAATCAGCGCGAAGATACTGCTCAGTGTGAGTTTTCTTTCGGAACACCGCGTGGGAGAGAGAGCCGTCCTTCTTCCTCGAAATGAGAATATCTAGGAATGGGAGGCTGCCATTGACCTCTTTTTCCATGGTGAACTTAATAGCTGGGGACTGGCCGTTGAGGTGATCTAGGAAACGATCCAGCTCCTCATGGCCATGGGGCCAGATGACATTAGTGTCATCTACATTATGTTCATTAAAAGATCAAAGGTATTAATCCAGTCTAACGAAGGTCCTTTACCCTTTTATGGTAATTATTTATTTAATTCATTATGTTATTAATAATGTATCTAGACTAT
>APFE030189741.1:37495-89995 GCA_000404065.3 Pinus taeda
ATTCCCCAGACCCAAAACTGCCTTTTACATTTGATCCAGCAAACCAACATAAAACTCAATCAAACTCCTCTGAGCATATACCTAGCCTAAAATTAGTCTTTACATTAGTCATCTCAAGCCTTATTTACTATAATTTCCTGAGATTGACAAGGAGAGAGCCCTCTCCTGACCTGGTAGGGCTAGCTACCAAGTTAAGCGTGGTTTGATGTTACCCTAGACCTGCCTTTCTCAGCCTGAGGTAGTTTTAGGCCCTAAAAGAGACAAACTTGCTTTATTTGGGGATATATCTGTTTCTCTAGGCTCAATAGTATTCTTAGGAATTGATTTTTCATGTTTCTCCCCCTTTTCTTCTTCATCTTGTTCTTTTCCTACCTCTTCCTCTGGTTATTCCACTATCCTTTTTGCATCTATTTCTCTTTCATCTTCTTCTTCTCCCCCTTTTCTTCTTCATCTTGTTCTTTTCCTACCTCTTCCTCTGGTTATTCCACTATCCTTTTTGCATCTATTTCTCTTTCCTCTTCTTCTGACTGTCTACTTCTTCTTCCTCTTCTATCCTTGCCCCTTCTTCTTCTTCCTCTATTTTTCCATCTCTTCCCCCAATACTAGAGGCTGGGCTATCACTTGGTGTGAGGGTATCTGTGTCAATGAAGGCTTCTCTATCCATGTCTATGAAGTTTGACTAAGGGAAAATGATTAGAAATTTCTAGGAATCTACCACTATTAGTTTAATGAGGCCATGGTAACCTAGGTGTTGGTGTTTTCCCTCTCTCACTTTTTGACTCATGACCCTGATGGAATGTAGGAGGAAGTATGACACAATAAGCCTTAGAGCAAGAGGCAATTCTGAATAAACTATGAGTTCATGAAGTAATATAAAGTGGTAGGCATAGACCACACTCAACCTTCCCTCACAAGAGATGTATTTCAGATTATGGTTGGCTACCTCATCCCAAGGATAAGGTAGGATTTTCCTCCTAACTCCATTCTTTCCCTTGACAAGATTTTTATTAGTAGTGAAGAAATTATCTTTAGAAGTGAAACTGGTATATTTTCCTTCTTTGCTCCATTTGATCCCTGGAGGTAGGGTTCTCACTCTACTAATTATTTCATGACTGATTGAGATAGCTAATCCCCTCACCAAAGTGGTGGCAGTGTCCTTTTTTTGTGAGTTCATGGCCATGGTAAATTAAAAGGCAATGTCATCATCATACCTTTTCGACAACTCAAAGAATCTTAGCCACTGGTGTCTTCTAAAAATTTCTATCACAAGTGGGTGTAGGTGGATTCTTTTGGTATCTAAGGGCTCCCTTCTGTTAAATCCTTCCCCCATCTCTTCTATATGTTTTTAGCTAAGTGAGGGATAGATACTTATTTTAATAATTTCATTGTATAATTCATTGGCAGCAGTGAGTTAAAATTCCTTATTGATGATAATTTTCTACATTCCCCTTACTCTACTGCTCGAAAATACCATTTAATTTCACAATTAGATTGCTACTGCCTGTAGAATTTGAAGTGCAATTTACCTACAATCTTATGGATGGATGAAAGATATGGTGGAACTTACTTTTTATCCAGTGGTATGGGATGAAGGTAATAATTTGGAGACCAATTTGAACCTCTGTAGATTTCCTTCACCCTTTCAGTCTTCTTGTAGCAGTTTCTCGACCCTCTTGTAGAAGTTGCAAGATTTCCTGTAGCTCCTTCCTGTAGCGATTTTAGAACAAGGTTCCAAACTCCTTGATGACACATTGAGCTCGTCCTCTCCTTAACTATTTTTGAAATGAGCAATTATGCAAAAGAATTTGAGCCCCAATACATAATATGCCATTTTTAGCTTAGGCTTGGAGTGATGTGGTGACCTAACAGTCACACGGGGTTTCCTCTTTTAGACCGTTGTCCCAATTCAGAGTAATTATTCCCTTTTTCCTTATAATCACCACCCACTATCTGTGATCCCAACTTGACTGATGTGACATCTCCACATTGCATGAGTACTTACCATCACTTTTAGTTTAATAGCCGAGGGTGGCCAAGTTAACTGGCCACATCCAGCTTATTAAAACATCTCCTCTCGACATTTACACACTTTTCATTACTCACACATAGGGAGGAGGTGAGAGTTGGCCATACCTATGCCTACTTCATGATCAAACTCATGCATAGATTAGCATGTTGGAGATGGAACACATTATTGACATCAAGGGAGTTGAGTTGTTGTGTTTTTTTCCTATGTATTTCTTCATTTCTCCTTATGATTATTTGATTGTTGTGTTTGTTGTGTGTATAGGTACCTTGTTGATGTCCAAGTTGCTACTACTGGTGGAGAGTCCTTATGGGAATGATATTACTACCGCATAGTGGCCCCATAAGTTTCCACCACCCCCTACTATTGAGAAACAAATAAGATTATTGTTTTCTGTGATGTGTGCATAAGCTGCTGCAGGAGGAGATTTTCTTCCCATAGCAGTCCTCTCCTTTTCCTCTGGGGTCTTCAAGATGCATAGGGGTGATGAGAGAGGATGTAATAGGTCTTGAGGAAAATGCTAGGAATTTGAGGGAGTAGTGTATATTTTTAGAAATGAATATGATGTCATCTGTTTGTTTCTCGAAAAAAATTTAATAGGGGCAAGACAAAGTGGAGGAATTTTAGTGGATTTTTTTTTTTTTTAATGAAATGGGATGGATGAGTGATATATGGATGGTGTACCATGGTGGGGGAACCTTATTCATCATTTTAAAGGTCATTTTGGGTGTTCCTTTTCCTCGGATCTCCCTCCTATATATTTTTAAAACCCTCCTGTAACACTACGGGACCTCCTTGTAGCATTTATAGGTCATTTTTGTAGAAGTTCAGAGAGGGGGTGAAACTTGAATTTTGGGTTAATGGGATGGTGGAGAAGGGTGATCACATGAGTGTGGATGATGAATGAAACAGATGGATGGAGGAGTGAAGGGAATATTGATAATTTTGGCCCTGTAGCCATGGAATCTGCCACTATCTTTAATCCTGCAAAATGAAAAAAAAAATAGTAGACATGGTGTAGATCCATTTCTTGTGTTTTTCTTTTATTTGTTTTTTCTCTAATTTTCTAAGACACATAGGCTCCGTCAAAGGAGGTTTTCAACCTCTATGCCTGCCCTAGGTGCCTCAAGAGAGGTTTTCACCAAGGGATCTTTATAATTTTTCTTCTCTTTTTTGTTTTTTCTCCTGGGATACCGCAGAGAGGTTTTCAACCCAAGAGTTGGCCTCATATGCCTCATAAAGGTTTTCATCCAAGCCTTTTATTTTTATTTTTTATTTTTTTCTCTCTTTTTTAAAAAATATATAGAAATGTTGTGGAATGGAAGCTATGACACTTCCGATCACATTGACTTCTCTGCTGATTGCAATTATTTATTCCTTAGATATACGTTTTCTATATAACTTCACCCTATAACCATTGAAAAGCAAGGGAATCCCTTCCTCATCAATGATCCTGATTTGAATAACTCCATTGTAATTTAATTTTTCTATTAGGTATGGACCTAACCATATTTTCATCAGTTTTCCTTTAAAATCCTAGAACCTAAAATAATATAATAATGCCCAACCCTATTCTTGAAAAACCTTTTCCTTGATATGCCTATCATGCCAGACCTTCTATTACAATTGTATAACTTCAGTGTGTAGGAGGGCCTGCATTCTGAACTCATCCTAGCCATTCAATTGGAGAAACCTCTCTTGATGTGCTTTAGTGACATCTAAGTCCAATTGGGTTGCCATTCTCAAATTATTATATTCAAACTCAATCGAAAGAAGATATTTATTTCCATAAACCAGATCATATGGAGTGAACCGAATAGTTGTCTTCCATGTGGTGTTATAGGCCCAAGTGGACTCCACTAATTTGTTTGACCAATCTCTCCTGCTTCTGCTCACAACCTCAGTGAGGATGCTATCCAATGCCCTATTTGTAACCTCTACTTGCCCATTTTCCTGAAGGTGATAGGCAAAGATGTTCTGTGTTCGATATGATGCTGCCTTAGAAGATTCTCAATCAGATGTGATGTGAATTGAGCTCCCTGATCGGTGACTATCTCCCTGGGGTACCAAAATTTGTAGAAGATATTTTTCCTTAAGAACTCAACCACTTTCTCCTTTGTTGTTGCCTTGATAGACTTTGTCTCAACACACTTTTGCAAGTAATCACTGCACACAATGATGTACCTTTTCTACCCTAATCATGGATCAATTGGCCCAATGAAATCCATGCTCCACTTGTCAAATGGCTCTAACGCCCCCTGAGGTTGTAGAGGCATTTCATCCTTGGGTGTGGGTTTTCTCATCCTCAGGCACTGATCACATATGTTGGTATACCTTCTTCCATCTTGGTGGAGAGTTGGCCAATAATAGCTAGCTTGTAGAGCATTGAAAGTTGTTCTCTTGGAAACAAAATGACCTCCACAGGGCCCATCATGGCATGCAGAGAAGATTTAAAAGACTTCCTCTTCCATGACACATCTCCTTAAGATCTCATCTAGTCGCAACTTGAAGAGATTTCCCCCAATCCAAGTGAAATGGGAGTTTTTCCTTACACTCATGCTCTTTTCCCTAGATGACAGATTTGGAGGAAATCTTGTTCCAACTAGGTTGCAGTTGGCTATGTTAGAAAACCATGGAGAGAGCACTGAGATAGAAAATAAGTGCTCATCTAGAATATGATCATCAACCATCCCTTCATCATTTGTAGGCAAAGAAAGTCTAGACAAAAATTCTTCAACTACATTTTCTTTTCTTGGCTTGTCAATGATAGTTAAATCAAGTTGCTGTAACAATAGTAACCATATAATGATTCTAGGATTCACATCAGGCTTATTCATCAAATATTTAATCGCTGCATGGTCAGTATACACAAAATTTTGGTATCTAGTGATTTAGTGTCTAGATATGTTTAAGGAGCGTACAACATCTAAGAGTTTTTCTCAGTTATAGTGTAGTTCAATTCAGCCTTAGACATATTTTTACTAATGAAACAAATGTCATAGGATAACTTATCATCTATTTGTCCCAAGGTTTCCACCGCATTTTTTTCGGATGCATCAACATGGATATGGAAAGGTAGAACCCAATTTGTACCCCTAAGTATGGGAGAAATGGTTAATTTATCTTTCAAAATCTCAAGGGTCTCTTGGCATCTATTTTTCCAATAGAATTGTAAGTCCTTGGCGAGAAATCCAAACAATGGTGAAGCCGCTTTACTAAAGTTCTTGATAAACCTACTATAATATCCAACTAAGCCAAAGAAACTCCTAACATTCCTTAGATTTTGAGGAGTAGGGACCCTTTTGATGACGGAAATCTTGTTTGTATTCCCTTTTGAGATATTGAATGGCCAAGGACAGTCCTTACATTAATTAAGAATTCACATTTCTGAGGACTAAGCGGTAGGTTCATTTCAATGCATTTCCTCAAGAATTCTCCTAGATTAGAGAGAACCTCTAGGAAGTCACACCCATAGGGAGTGAAATAATCCATGTAGATCTCCACAGAGTCAAGGACAAGCTCAATAAAGATGCTCACAACTGCCCTTTGAAAAGTTGCAGGGGAATTGCATAGACTGAAAGGGATGACCCTACAAGCAAAGGTACCCCAAGGACATGTGAATGTAGTTTTGTCTTAATCCTTAGGGTTGATCTGGATCTGATTGTAACCATAGAATCCATCTAGGAAAGAGA
This sequence comes from Pinus taeda, assembly GCA_000404065.3. Taxonomy (NCBI): domain Eukaryota; kingdom Viridiplantae; phylum Streptophyta; class Pinopsida; order Pinales; family Pinaceae; genus Pinus; species Pinus taeda. Next base: position 43,214 of record APFE030189741.1, read on the forward strand.
ATAACTTCTTCCCTACAAGACCATTATAAACTTGATCAATGAAAGGAAAAGGGAAATGGTCCTTCTTGGTGGCTTTGTTCAATTCTCTATAATCCATGCAAATTCTCCACTTCACATTCTTCTTTGGGACTAAAACTATAGGGGACACCCACTCACTATCTGAGATGGAGTATATGAACCCTACATCCAACAACGTTTTCAATTCTTCCTTTACTATATCCTTGAGGGTTGGGTTCATTCTCCTCTCAGGTTGGTGCACATGCTTTCATCCCTCCTTGATGCAGATGTGATGAGTAAAAATTGAGGGATGCACCTCCTTCATTTCTTTATAGTTCCAAGAAAAGGCATCCAACTGTTCTCTGAACATCTTGCAAAACTTCTCTTCTTGGATGGCCAAGGGAGGGGTTAATCTTCAAGGTTCTAGATGGACCAAATTATACAACTTTGACATGGGAGGGACTTGGGTAAAATTAGCATAATCTAGTCCCAAGAAGACTCTTAGACTCTTTCTCAAGCTCATCAAGAGGCATGGTATTGGGGGGTTGGTTTTGGAGGATCTAGTAAATGAGATTATCTTCATCAAGTTTCCCCCCTCCTATCTAGAGTACATATTAGATAGGATGTTGTATGCCACACTTCATCTTCCTCCTCTTCTAGCCACAAGGGTAAGTCACGTTCAATGGATGGCTGAGCAGGAGGGTAAAATACCAATTGTTTGGACAAATTCCCATTCTTAATGGTCATGTTCCTAGCCCTACAACTAATGTAATCATCAGTAGTGGCTAACCATGGCATTCCCATGATGAGAGGATAACCATTGAATTTGGTTTTGCGCTGGAGAACCAAGAAGTCAGTAGGATACTCCCAGGTGTTAATGGAGACCATTACATCCTCAACAACTCTCTCAGGAGCCACTACAGATCTATCTGAAAGTTGTACCACTGTAGTGGTCTTTCTTAAGGCTCCTTGGAGGTTTAGTTTTAGCATGGCTTATTTAGTAATCACATTGATGGAAACCCTGATATCGATGAGGGTATGAGGCATCCATCAATGTGCACATCTACTATTAGAATTCCAGGCTATAAATATTTTGGACAAATCACTCTCCCCAACATCAAATCAGATAATTGACCAATAACATTGATGGTGGGGGTGTCTCTTTTCCTCCTCTCAGGGCGTTTGAAACATTTCTCCTTGATAAGATTATTATATATGGGAACATCCTTAATAGCTTGGAGGAGGGGTATTTTAACACATAGATTCTTCAATTCTCCCAGAAGTTCAGTCTCTTCTGGGGTGTGTTGGCTAGGATGGATCAATATCTAAGGAAAAGGAGGTGGATTTACTTGAGGGGTACTCTCTTCCTTTTCCTCTTCAAGTTCTTTAGGTGGAGATGGAGGTTGCTTATATGGAAGCACTCTTATTGACCAAAGGTTGATTTATTGGATCTCCACAACATAAGCAGGGTAAGATGTCTCTCCACTATAGACCTGTTGTGCTTGCTTCTTATTCGGGTTGATATTGGGTTGAGCGGGTATCTAAGGTTTCTTGGGTGGAGTAGGATAAGTGATTTGTGGTTGAGGTGGAGGTGGAGGCAATAAAGAAGGAGGTTGGTTGAGTTGAGGCCTCCACCCTTGTGATGGGTTATTCCATTGAGGAGGTTGAAAAGTATATGGCTGAAATGGTTGATTCATAGGTTGAGGAGGATATTGAGGATCATAAGGAAAATAGGGAGGTGTGGACCGTGATGGATGAGTATAAGAGTACCTGGGTGGAAAGGGTGCATTTTGGTTGGGATGGTAATAAGAGTAAGATGCTCCTTACATGCCCTGCTGGTATGGCTGAGGGCCTTGAAGCCTCCTTTTATTTATAAAGAAGAGTTGCTCAACCCCACCTTCTTCCCCTTGGTATACAACTTTTAAAACATCCAAAGAAGGGCATTTATTTGTGGCATGCCTTTCATCGTAGTCTGAGCTGACCTCTATGACATTTAATGGGAATTCATTTCTGGTGTGCCTTCTAGTGCATTTAGGGTAGAAAAGAGCTGGGGTTCTCTTTGCTTCCTCTTGTCTCCTCTTGATCTACATGGTATCCATTTGCAAAGAAAACTTATGCAACATTTCACTTTTAAAGTCCTCCAACATGTTCCCAAACTCATTCTTGGTGGACATTGTGGAAGGAGAGGAACTGACCAAGCCTCGGATAGCCCTACCCTTTATCCTAACAACCTTAGAGTGATTTTTGAACACTGTTTTGATGTCATCATAGTATAATTGATAGATGTTTCCCCCAGAAAAAATGTTGAGGGTTTCCATCATGTCCTCCCTGATCCCTTGGAGAAGAGATAGCTTGAGTTGTTCAGGATCAAGGGTGCATCTGAACCTCCCACAACTGAGTTGAAATCTCTCCTCATATCCATCTAGGGATTCATCAGGTCCAAGAGTCATTCTAAATATTTCATTTTTGATTTCTTTGGACCTACAGTAGTCCCTGTACTTGTTATTGAAGGCTTGTTGCATTTGAGCCTGGGTAGTGATGTTATCCCCAGGGATATCCATAAACCAGTGCAAGGTTGCATCCTTAAGGGTAGATGGGAATAAATTCAACTTCTAGTCATCAGAGGCAATGTTATAGGTCCTATAGACAACAACAAATTCAAACATAAAAGTATCAGGATCCTCATAGGTTAAGCCATGGAAGTGTGGAAGGGTAGTAGGGCTTATATTCTTCATTTAGGCCTCTCCATTAGTCTTTTTGATGGGGAAACCTCATTGTCCCTATTTTCAGCCATGGTTTGGGTAGGTGAAATTCTTTCTTCTTCCCCAATAGGTTCTTCAAAGGTCTCATGTTTCTCACCTAAAGGGTCTTCTAACTCCACTGTAGTCAGAGGGGGAAGCTTGACTATTTAAGTGTGGGGGTGTTTGGTAAGAATTTTCCTTGAGTATCTCTATGCTTATGAGGCATGAATAATTTTTTTTTCTTCTTTTATGTGATTTTTTCAAATCTGAATGCAAAAAAAAAATAATGCTTAAGCAGAAATAACATCTACCTAGACACCTCCCTAGCAACAACGCCAAAAATTGGTGAGCCCTGGTATTGCACCAAGAGTGGTGCAACTCCCAAGGGCTCCTCAACTCTATTTATTAACCCAAGGTTCATACAAAATTCGAGGTGAGAGTGTTATATACATAGTAGATGGGAATCTGCTCATGCCACACTCAACTAGGAAATTTGATCAATAGTGCTCCAAGACCATTCTTCCTACTAAATTAGAAGGAAACTAACTAATGAAGGTGAAATTCAGAAGCTAGCTCTAATGATAAAAAGGAAAATTCTTTTTGAACTTCAACTTGTAAATTCTATTGAATCAATTCATGAAAATACAAGAGCTAAACTACTTATAGAAAGGGAACTACGTTATCTTGCAACCAACCTTCTAGCTACCAAATCTACTTTCAACCAGGAAGCTAACCTACCAAATCATAAATCAGGATTCCATGCATCATCTATCTAGCTCACACTTGCATATAAATCAATGTTCTATTTGTGCTAAATCTGTGATAAAGAAACTAATGCTATTCTACTTTGAAGTGAAGGAAAAGGATGGTTGGAGTGGCCTAGGTGCAACCCTTGATTATGGAGTCATAGCTAGGGGTAAACTACTTCTAAACTAAGTCTTAATTGCATCAAAGGTCAAAACAGGTGGTAAAACAAGCTGCTATAGGTATGCTATAGGAGGTTGTTATAGGTGCCCTGTATTACTATAGGAAGGTTGTCGAGAAGGTTTAGGAGGTAGGAATAATGGGTTCGAGGGATGTCAATATGGATGGAGGTTGGGGTAGATGGATGAAATGTGGCCAACACCCCTAGCGAAGTTCAGAGCCTTTGGCAGGCTTTCTTGCACTAGGAGAGCTGCTCACGATGATCTAAGGGAATGATCTCAAGAACAAAACTTCGCAGCCAAAATTTGGGATTCATCAAAGAGGGTGAGGAAATCCTAGATGGAGATGGTGAAATGCCCCTTGCATGCAAATGCAAACAACCTTGCAACATCACATGCATATACCCTTTTATCATTGAAAAAATGAAGAAACTAATATTGGAAAAGATGAGTTGAATATAAATGCCATCTAATATATGCCAACAACTCTTATCTAGTAAATAAATCAACTCCTAAGTTATAGTAAGCACATGCAAAATAAGATGACTAGCATAGATATTCTTCCAATAAATCATAAACATATTATTTTTGGACTGGGATTGTAGATCCTTCCATTCATGCTCCCATGGGAGAGATGAGATAGAGGTTGCAATCGCAAGATTTTTTAGGGGTTATTTTCTAATGAAATGCAGAACACTAATAAGCAATCTAAACTAAAAAGAAATACCAATACATAAAAGGGAACTAAGCCATTGGGGTTGGGCCTAAACCCAAGAGCCTCAACCCTCTAGAACTAACTCAATGATTAACTAATAATAAAATTCTCATTGTAATTGAATCAAAGTCAAATACATCATATAACTAATAAAAAATAACAGTGTCAAGTGCTTGAGCTCAATAGCTTCCTAGCTGAAAACAAAGTCTGAATCCTAATGAGCTCTTTTACATATTTATTTATACAAGAAGGTAGCTACTAGAAGATCCCTAGAAAATAGGAATGGTTATCTCACATAACTCGAGAAGGGTGGATCTTGATCTTCCTTAACTACACTTGCTTGGCTGGCAATGACTTCGTCTTGCTTGGTTGCCGATGACCTCGAGATGATGAGAGAGTGTGGTGATCTTGGTTGATTGAAGGAGTTAAGGAGGTGGACAACCTCCTAGAATCTGTCCCTACCTTCTACTCCGAGCTCCTGCATGGAAATCATCTCAAAAATGGTCAATTTCCCAGAATTAAACCATATTAGGCCACTTTACATAGAAAAACATCCTTTTCCCCTCTCACTGAGCATAATATAATAAAATTTGTAAATAAATGTGAGAAAGAGATAGTTCTAAAGTTGGAGGATAGCATTATGACCCTTATGATGTACCTATTGATGAGCCTCATTAAAAAGTGCCTTAAATCAATTTGGACCTATGTAAATGCCCTAGTTGCTTGCCTTAAAAGGCTTAAAAAAATAGAAAAGAAGAAAAATGTTTAGTTTTTCAAAGTTTTTTTATCAACACATAGGTTGTTGGTGTCTAATCTTACTTGGGTGATGGAGTTTTCAGGGAAATTTCAAGAGATAAAGGAAAAATTCTTGGAGTAAGGGGGGGAAATCTCTTGTTTCCACTTGGATAAGGTCTCCTAGGAATTTGAAGGAAGATATATTAACATGTAGAAATTAACGAAGATTTTCCATAAATAATTTGCATTTAGGCACAGAATAAAGAAAAACCATAGTAATAATTAATTACATGCAAAATAATGAAAAATATGTAATAAAGTTACATTTCTTCCATGAAAATCCTTCTTTCAATCCCAAAAAGAGATCTCCAAGACATAAACCAATCTTCAATTGTAATAGCACCAAAAAAATTACATCTCTACAAGTAGCAAGTTACACAAAGTCTAAGTTGAGTTGTTAAAAAGAGGCCAAAATCCATTTGTGATGATAAAAAATGACAAGACAGTGATCCTCAATAATATTAGTAATGTCACTCACTAATATTTGCCTAAAAGCCCTATAATGAGTTTTTTTTTTAGTATGAGTCAAGATATTACATAATAACAAAAATATGCCACAAAATCCTACATGTGTTGGCCAAATTTCTCCATAATCATGATTTGAGAAAGTGCATGAAAAGGGCTAAGGGGTGTCCCATCATCATAATGAACTCCATTCTTGAGGGAAAGCCCTCAAGAAGTGCCTCAAAATGCCTCCAAGTGTCAGAATCATGGTTTGGGTGCCCTATGTCACCTTCAAAGGGGCTAGAAGTATGACATGACAAAATATCTCTCTAGAATTGGGGCTCAAAGTGGTAGTACAAGCCCTCCCTTGTCATCTTGGGGATGACCATCGTCATATGAACTTTGGATCAAAATATACCCATCAAACAGTGTTAAGGCCTACCTAAGGGCATATTAGGTTTGTGGGCACATCATCAAGAATCTCCAATACCAAGCAAAAGAAGTTTAGTGTTTCCACATCTAGGGGTTCTGTGAGGTGTCAATTTTCTACTATTATGATCAAAGTGCTTAATGCTTTTCTCTAGAGGGGTAATTCTCCATTTACAAGGTCAACAATTATATTTGGGAGTGTGGTATGACATGTGCATAATGTGTAGTGGAAGGATGTTGTGTGAAAGACCATTTGGAAAATCATATCAAAATCAAGTGAAAGTTACCATTCATTAGGGATAATAACCATAGATGCATAATAATGGATCACACTTAATTGTTAAGGGCATAATGACACTTCAAATTGGGATCACTTTAAAATATCTAACTAGATGAAGTCCTGTAAAATGCCTTCCTACTTGTGTTAGAGATGGCTTGATGGTAAACCCTATTAGGTGCTTCCTCCATTCCTAATGGGAGGTGACATTTCCAAGGTCAACCCTTGAATTCATAGGTGTTCATGATAATGGTGGAAACAAAGGGTATTTTTCATGGAAAGGTGGCATGGGCATGGGATCAATTGATGGAGGTCCACCATATCAAATTTATAAATGTATGGAGGGATAAATCATGGAGGTATGAATTGTTGCATTCCTCAACCTACTCCTTCAACCCCTCTAGTGCAAAATTTACTTATTTTTAATGATTCTCTTATAGGGAGAATAACTTAGGTATCCAAGCGTTCTTTTAATGATATAGCATTTATTCACCCCTTAATGATGAGTCAAATTCTCACTCGTCATCATTGGGACATGCAAGGGTTCATTTAACATATGATTGAGAATCTAGTGCTTAGGAATCATATGATGGCTAGTGAGGGGGGTAGAAGTCATGCTAGGATTTTTCCCTTGTGGATAGAACAATTTTATAGTAAAGATCATTCAATTATCCAGACCACCCCTTGATCATTGTTAGAATGCCCGAAATATTAAGTAGAAGCACATGACTAAAAAATTGTTAAAGTACTCGCCAAGTGGTGATCCATCTTCCTTCAAGTGGACTGCTAGATGGTGAGAGGTGTTTGGCTAGTGAAAATGGTAGAGGAACGTGCCACATTGTCATATACTTAGAAATGTAGGGTTGTTGGTGGGTTGGTTGTCCAAAGTATGAGAAATATTTTTCTCCTGAGGGGTTACCCTCTTTTTGGTGGGTAACAAGCCCTAAAGAAAAAATTAAGTTGCGAGTTGAAGAGTTTAATTACTAGGAAATATGAATATGAAGGGTTCTCATTAATTGCCCCAAAAATGTATTCTCAACTAAATACTAGGCACATTTCCCTAAAATGGCATATAAGATTTTTTTTTTTTTTTTTTTCCAAAGGGGACTTTTCTTTAGATATTTTTATTTTTAATCACTACAAATTGTGAGATTGAGGCGTATGCCATCAAAACTGGGGTTCTGTCAGGCACATCATGGTTTTGTAGTAACAAGTAGCATTCTCCTCCCACTTCTGACTTCTTTCATCCTCATTCTCACTATAAACATTATTTGAGTAACATGCACCATAGAGGAAAGAAATTATGCCTAAGATAGTAGTTTTGTAATCCTAAACTCCTAGTGCATTTATTATTTAAATATAAAGGCTCTTCTAGATTTTGAGACTCTATAGTCACCAACACTGGAACTACTATTTTATGAAGGAATTATTGGGTTTATTGAAAAATCAAGTAAGTTATGCTGATATTTTCCCATTCGTTTACTATCTCACATGGTATTAAATAAACTAATTGATCTATGTTTTCCTTACCCATTTGGTTTTTCGTTTGATAAATATGTGTTAGGAAATTAATTCTAATACTTCCTCTACTCATATTTTTATATTTTTCTTAGTTATTTTGCCAAGTAATTCTACTACTTCATGTGCTCATATTTGTTCACTTTCCCATTTATTTTCCAAGTAGAACTAGATTATGGTCCATTGTGGTCCCCATGTCTCACAAGATCATTCCTATGGCCATATTTTCCCCTAAAGGATGACTACATTTATAACACCTTCTCAGGGGTGTGATGTTGGTAATTTGATGATATCTCCTGCTCATCCTTTGAAATTCAGACTTTTTCTTCCATTGTATACCATCAAATGCATACATAATCTTTTTAGATTTATTGTACTTTGATATATCATCTCTTATTCACTTCAGATGGTATGTGCTTATAGAGATGGCACTTCATGATTATATTGTTGATGTGCTAGTATTTCATGTAAGGGTTTCTTATATAGAAATGGTGTGATAGTTTCCAACCTGTCATGGAAGTGACAAACGTTGCTAAGATATTATAACACTTCTTAGCTACAATATTTTTATTATATTGTGTTACGTACCATGGGGAAACATAATTGTCCTTAGAAAAGTTTGTCTTGACATAGGACATATTGTAACATGCATGATCTAGTTGAGTAGCATATACACATTCTAACCATATCTAAATGTTTTCTATTTATTCACTTTCACTACCATCTCATCTGTATGAAAACATGATCCTCCACTATGTTAGACTTATCAAACATGATCTAGCAAGGTCTAAGTGAAGAAATTTAAAAAATTGTAAGTTGAAATACAAATCAAAGCCAAAAAAGCTAGAGTTGAAGAGCGTGTAAGGTTAAAAATTGAGAAAGATAAGGAAGCCACCCAATTAAAAAGGAATATCCTTAAGGTGCTATGCTAAAAATGCACATTTAAAGGAAAATGATTAAGAAAAATAAAATTAAGATGAAAAATTGGCAGTAAAATCGTTCCAAGGTGATAGTTTTGAGTAAAAGCTCCATCTTTAAAGGCTTACAAGCACAAAAATGAAGGTTTCTTGTTGAAAGCCTAGTTGGACTAGCAAAAGAGGGTTGACTTTGAGGGTTGAAACATAAGGTTTCCCTTCCATTTTCTATCAATAATTCATTAAATTTACATATATCTAACAAAATTACCCAAACAAATATCTTTTTTTCCTAAGCATTTGGCACATATAATTCGGTTGAAATTGTCCCATCATGGTAAACTTAGGAAATTTATAAAATTAACCTATGTTAAGTTATTGTTAGAGGATATTACTTAATGTTTGTCACCTAATGATGTGTTTGAATCTTGATGCATCATTATAGGTTGGAGCCCCACATTAGAATCCATGCACTTGCCTCAAGATCCATGTACCCATATTCAACCATATCTACCTACATTAGGACACGTGTCACTTTTATGAGGATAAATGTCATTGCATTGAGAGATTTATAATGACACAATGGATGATGAAGAGGATGCCACATCATCATTGAGGTGTCTAGATTAACACATTGTACATTTGTTAGCATATGGAGCATTGTATGAGTCACATAAGCATGCATTATTTTATATCTGTGGGAATTATTCTAGAAGGGGTGATTTTTTTTTTTTTCTCCTCTCTCACACATGTGGCCTCTAAATGCTTCTAGAAGGGGCACATCTCATGTTAAATTGTTTTAGCATGTGTGAGCATATTTGTTGTATAAAAAATGAGTTAGTTGAGAGGGAACTCATGTTTTTTGACCATTTTTACTACTACATGTGGTACCAGAAGTTTGCTAGTTAAATTAATGGATGATACACATGTTCTCTATCTCATATGGTCCACACATGTGGCATATTGTTGACTATTAAATCACATTGCAGAGGGTTCTCCTTTAACTAATCGTTCATTATAACAAAATTAGTAATTCTCTATACTTGACTTAAGCACATGGTTTTTAGCTCATTGTTGTAAGTTAGCACATGGTATGAGCTTGTGGTATTTTCAAGGTGGTTTGATAGGTCCTCTACTTGGAGGGTCTTACTTACATATGCTATGGCTGGAAATGGAATAGAAGGTCCTATTTGTTCACTTTTGGTATGAAATCCTTCCTATCTCTTTCAGTATTTAGTCCTAGCTTATAAATACAAAGGTTTTGGGGCATGAAAATTCTCATTGATGGAAGGAGTTAGTTTAATATCAAAAATGTAGGTAAGGTATGGGATATACTTATTTTGTTTCATTGTGAACAACTTCAAGCTAAATTTAAGTATCGGGGTTGAATGTTTTGAAGATTTTATTTGCCTTACATTAGATTTATAGTTGGATCCTTCAAATCTTCTTTACTAATGATAGATCTAGAATTAATAAGTATATCTTTGAATTTTGTATAACATAACTTCCTTAGAATGATACTATCCATGCATTAATTGAGAATATGTGTGGAGGCTTTAGAAATATAAGGTAATAGGGCATTTACTTGAAGGTTAAGCTAAGATTCCATGCTAATTGGGGGCATTTATGGCATTTTCTTGTCTTCCCCAATCATCTCTATTCCCTTCTCCTTTTTTCTTGTATGCATCCTAAGATTTGATGGCCCTTTCATATTGTATAGGATGAATCTTCCTATTTTACTTAAGAACACAATTTCACATAAAATTGTAAGGTTGGATTTTGATTGTAGTTCAACCCTAAGAAACCCCATTATCTTGAATCAACTTGCTATTTATTGGGTTTATTTACAAGTTGATGTTTTAAAAGTTTAATGTGAATTACATTGAAATTTTTTTGTTGGATAAGATTTATTTTAATTTCACTATAGATCTAGGTAAAATCACTTCAATTAACCAAATCATGGCATCAAAGGCTAGTAAGATATGGTTAAAAATGTATTTGTTGATCTCTTAAGGTGCTAAAATTATCCTTGTCTAGGAACGATCTTAGTGTGTTATGCTTATTATATTAACTGCAAACAAGTTAGGGTAGTGTTGCTTACATTCTAAGTGATGCATAAATAGAAGTTTCCAAGAACTTAATTTTTATCTATTCTAAAATCACGAGCTAGAAAAATTATCTAAATTAATGGATAGTATGCATTGTTTTAACAAGTATAATGCATTGTACTAGTTTGTAGTTGAGGGCACCAAATTGACACTATTAAGCATCCTTTTCCTTATTAATTTTAATTTAATGCTAAAAATTGCTAAAAATTCAAGGGCTAGAAGTCCACTTCATGACTTATGTATGATGGAATGTACCAACGAAAAATGGATTTTTCTTCATATGCTAGCTAAAGGCATTTAATGATAATGGATGGCATAATCCATCATGTTACAACTCAAATTGTATGTAATGATGAAATCCCTAATCCACAAGGTGTTGAACAATAGGTTGTCATTGATGTCAAGGTTAAGGAGATACGTAAGTGGATACATGACCAAGTTAGGAGTCCTAGATTCAAGAGGGATTTGAGATATAATGAACCCAAGTCAAGTGGTCAACCTAGGTTCAAGGAATATTATATCTAATAATGTATATGCTCAAGGAATATCAAATCCAAGAGGAATCAAATGTCGCACTAGGCCCAACCAACATTCAAGTTAGCCCCCTAAATCAAATATCGATCCAAGTAACAATCATTGGACAAGTCAACTGAGTCTCAATGTGCCAAATCATATAAATAACAAAGTTGGGCAAGTGAAAGCATGCATTTATGTGTGTGTGTGTTGTGTTATGATATGAAGCAATCATGATGTTGTGTGATTGGATATGATGTGTGTCAGTTGTTCTAAAGCGATTTGTGAAGTGGTGTGATATGAGGCAAGCACATTAGAGGATTTGATGAGCAAAGGTGCAGTATGAAGACTAAGGAGGATGTTTGAGGTGGGTGTCATGAAGAGTGATGAAAGAGTTTGTTAACAGGTATCAGGTTTGAGCCATAAAGCTGAAAATATGTATCGTATTTTTTAATTGAAAACTCCAAATTTTGTGTATAACAAAAAATGCTTACAAATATTTTTGTTTTGAGTTGCCTTACTCCCTGGTCACAACTCTTGGTCTCAGAGGGGCTTACACATAACACCTAAGAACCTAAGGCCCTCAACATATCAGCTTATCAACTTTTTCTATTAAGGTTGGGCTCTTCATTTCCCTGATATTCAGTGTTTGGTAACTCTTGGTCTCAACCCTTGGCCACATAGTCCTATAGTATAGAATCTAGGTCTTAAGGCCCTCAACATACCAACCTATTGACATCCAAACTTTTAGTAGAAATATTTCAATGTAGAGTTCTGTATCGATGCTCAACATACTAACCTATTAGCATCTACACCTCTGGTAGTGAGGTTCCATTGCAAGGTTTTGCATCAACCCTCAATATTTTACAAAAAAAACATTTGTATTCCCATTTTATCAGATATATCAATATTTTGGTACTGTGGTTCCACTTTGAGGTTGCATACTAGTCTTGATTGTCTGGGAAGAAATTTTTTTGTTAATTGTTTTGGTGAAGTTTTGATACTCCAGTGTCCTTACTGTAAACTAAAGAGACCTCTGAATAGAACATTTACTAGCAAGCATTTGTAATATCAAAATTTTAATAAAGTTTTCACTTGATATAGCTTTGGTATGATATATTGATATTGGTTTACTACCAATACATTGACCCCCTAGTGGCCTATACCATTAATATATAAAGGTCTTATATGGTAGAACTCCAAGTTCATCGATGCTTGATATGTTTTAGTAATGGGTCATGGCATGAGGTCTTGTGTGTTTGATAGCTTAACGCTTGGGTGCTAAGGTTAAAAAATTTGGTGTTTCAACCTGCTAGTGCTTAGTGACCTAAATTTGATGTTTTTCAATTATGTTGTTATAAAGTCAAATTTGAGCTTCAAACTTGAGTGCTTGATAAATGTAGTTTTTGGTTTTTATCCATTTCATGGTTTTGATAAGCATGTGATCATATCTCGTTGGCATATAAGGTAATATGAGCATTAAGTCTTGATTGTTAGGCGCTTGGCTGTGGATCTGGCCATATGTGAACCAATTTTGCAATATTATGTGGTTTGTTGTAACCACAAGAGTTTGAGAATTGGGTGAATGAAGTTCTTGGTGCAAGGAATATAATGCATAAACAAAGGGATTAGAGTAGAGTTTAGAAAAGAAAGTGGACCAGTGTAGGGTAGATTACAAAGTTTGACCATTGAAGAAAAAATGGCATTTTAGACCAACTAACCAATTTAGAACATATTATTTGACCAATGCATGACAAACAAGATTTTAGAACAAATCAATGATTCTTTTAGAGTGGTCCACTTTAACATTGCATGCCAGTAATAAGTGTAGAAGCAGTCAGTAGAGCAACAAAGGGGATTGACATCTCTTATAGGTTGGTGCTTACAAATCTTGCAACAGACGATATTGGTGTCTACTATAGGTTGGTGCCTACAAATATTTCAAAGCATATTAGATTTGTGTCTCTTGTAGGTTGGTGCCTACAAGGTAATAGAGGGAATTGGTGTCTCCTATAGGTTGGTGCCTACAAAGTAACATGGGGGATTTGTGTATCCTATAGGTTGGCACCTATAAAGTTAGAGGGATTAATATCTCTTGTAGGTTGACACCTACAAATGGGTGTAACAATAAGTTGGTACCTACAAGATCTTTCATATAAATAAGTTTAGTAGTTTTTTCTCGCAAAGGTTTCCACACATTTCTTGTGTTACATGTTGACTTTATGAGATTGATGTTTTATGGGATTTGAATTTTTAATAAGATTATGTTATATTGATTCATCCCACCCCCACTCCCCTCCTTGGTATACTTGTGAATCCAATAATTGGTATTAGAGTAGGTTACTTTGGTATCCCACCATTGGAAGGAATATCTAAGAGGGACCATGACCATCCTTGAAGTTCCTTTCAAAGGTTCACTATTCAATGGAACATATTATACCTTCTGGAAGGTAAGGATTATAAATGATCTAAAGTCTCTTGGCTTGATTTTTAAAAAATTATAGTGGATGGAACGAGGATAGTAAGAATAAATCAAAAACCATGAATACCATCTTGAGTGGCCTATCAAAATCAAATTATGATAAGGTGATGTATTGTAATTCAACAAAATAAATGTGGGATTTGCTACAAAATCTCTATAAGGGACATTCCGTTCATTCTTCATATGAAATGAAGAGAGAAGAGCCAGACCAGAAGGAAGTAGCTTCTAAAGATCCAAAGAAGAAAAAATAGTTCAAAGCTTGGGATTCTTCTAACAATAAATCAGATGCAAAAGAAGATGAAGACAATAAAAAGGAGGAATCGAATTCAGAAGATGATATTGGTGTAGTAGTAAATCTTCAAGCAGAACTTGTTGGTGCCCTAGAAGAAATAAATAGACCCAAAGGAAAGATCAAACTGCAAAAGCAACTATTGCATAAGTCTAAAAAGAAAGATCACAATCATTAGGGGAATTTTGAGGTCTAAAATGGGTCTCAAAAAAAAAAGAAAAATGTACTATCAAAATCAATTTTTCAAGAACCGATCACATTTTAGAAGATGCCATCATTCTCGACAAATGAATTGACATTTCTTGAGTTAAAAATGTTTATTTATCACATGATAAATAATGGACAAAAATGCATGATTTACTATGATTATGCTTAAAAAAATTTATTATAATAAAAAACATTTTAATTATTTTGAATATATATTAATTTATCCATAATTGTAATCTTAAATGCTTATTTAATACTTTACTTTTTGATAATATATTAAAATAAAGTAGTCATGTAAATGATTATTATTACTTTATATTAAAATCAATCTACAATGAAGTTATATTTGAATACCTATTTTTACCGGTCTCCTGTAGTTAGTACTTGTTTCTTAGTCTAAATATAGTTAAATTGAAGTTAAAAACAATAAAAAAACTAGAATTTCATATATCCTATCTTGCGATAACACAAGATAAGGCAATTATGCATAGTAGCTTTCGATGCATTTATTATTTATTATCTATCTTCATGCTGCCATTGAATGTAGTAGTAATAAATTTGGATATAGCCACATTGTGAACTTGGTTTATTTATCAAGTTACCAGTTTTCATATTACCTGTGTTAAATAGATTATGTACTAATGATTGGATGATATACTCTTTTAGTTAGGTATAAAATGAATCATCAACCTTCCTTCTAGTAATATATAGTATATTATGACATAAAATTTGTGGTCAATAATTTTATAATTTTATGTTTTAGTTATTTTCATCTTATAATTATGGTTAATAATTTTATGATTATTATATTTTAAATTAACTTTTTATTATGTTTTATTTACTTGATTTAGTGAATTTAATTATTCTAAATATTTTATTTTTTACTTTGAGTAGATAGTAGAATTCTCATTAGATCTTTATGCTTCAGCTTTGACTCTCTCCTAAAACCCTTTTAAGATACTTTAATGTGATATGCATGAGCCTTATGAATTATTCCATGTGAATGTGAAAGATGATCTAGTAACTATGATTATAATCTAATGGTTGTCTGCTATAATTAGTTCATGTTAAAGATTTTTAATGCTTTTAATTTTTTTAATGTTTTTTATATTTTTTATGATAAGTACTATTATGTGAAAATGTATTTCTTATTTTGATTTCTTTAACTATTTAAAAAAATAAATTTATCTACAAATTAAACATTTGTGTGAGAATAGATACACAAGAAAACACAACAAAAGAAACCATTGAGATTTGTTGATTGTGAAGAAGAATCACAATGTGTGAATTGTGATAATGTGAGTAGACTATACTATACTCACAGCCTGATTAATTCTTACAATTAATGTGGATGAAACAATAAATAATTTTTGATTAGAGTATTAATTTAAAAATAGACAATGTTCGATTATAGCATATATGATAATGTCGTTGTTAGAAACATGTTAAGAGTTAGTTGAAAGATGGATTTTACTTCAGTTATTGAAACTAAACAAAGGGGCTACACGACAACTAGTCCCTGCCTTCAGTGCAATGAGCTGGTGATTGAGGACTACATGGTTGTCAGATTTAGACACGCGTCCTAGCAAGTGTTATAGCTTAACAAGGAGTAAGATTGAATGTAATGGTAATCATAGCTCCTTACTCGTGCTTAGCCTCATTATGGTGAACAATCTGCATGCATTGGATGAGTTTACCACACATTACCTATTGGTTGAGGTAGCTTGGAAATATACTTGTACTAGTATCAAATATCAAGCTCGTTAGAGGTAGGCTCCTCTTAGGAGGCAGGTTCTTTGCCTTACTTACGCTTCAAATATAAGGAGCAACTTTAGTTAAGAAAGAACTTGACCTTACCATTGATTTCTATGAATTGTCAGAAGCATCCAACTGAGTCCATCTCGTGATTCGAACCATGTCTATTCTTTCGTCCCAAACATTACATTTCAAAAAGAAACACAGAGGACACCGACGACAACTTCTATAAAATTGGCATTTAAGCAGGAACAGAGACTGAATCAGATGGAGATCAAATGCAAGAGGTAGGATTCGATACTGGATGATGCCAAGGAAAAAACCTATGAAGTGTGCAGTTGCATGACACACGTAGATTTTTCCCACAGAGCTCATAGCAACAAACTTACGCTTCAACTATAAGGAGCACCTTCGGTTAAGAAAGAACCTAACCTTACCATTGATTTCTACGAATATTTAGAAGAATCCAACTGAGTCCATCCCGTGATTCGAGCTGTGGCCATTCTTTCATCCCAAAAAATAACACCAGTCCCCAACATTACATTTAAAAAAGCAACACAGAGGACGACAATGACAACTTGTATAAAATTGGCATTTGAGAAGTAACAGAGATTGGATCAGTTGGAGATCAAATTCAAGAGGTAGGATTTGGTATCGAACATTGCCAAGGGAAAAATCTATGAAGCATGTAGTTGCATGACACACACAAATTTTCCCACATAGTTCACAGCAACAGAGGTCTGAATAGAAAAAGCAATTTTCGCTCTCCAGTTTGTACAATTTAGGATAGGAAAGGCAATTATCTAGGTTTTAAATCAATAGATATGTGTATTTATGGTAGTGTATATATGGTAGCAAGCTGACTTATCGACTGAACATATATACAAGTTTGAAGGTATTAAATCTTGAGGCTATAATAAAGTATTTGGAGGAATGATGGATGACTTTCGTGGTGATCCATTCGAATGGCTTTGCGTCGATGTATTTTCTCTAGTGTTGTCACTGCTAGACATTGTGAGCTAGGCTAGGAGCGTATCAATCTCCAGAAAGTGGAAATATGTGGCGAATCCGACTTTTTCTAGGAAAAAAATTGTCGAGAGCTTTGGAAACACAAATTTACAGTGAGAACAACTTCTTCGCATCAGATTGAACCAAGAATTATAGCCTATTGCCTCTGGTTCTTGGATTGATGTGGGATTGTTCGACTTCTTTTGTCAAAATAGATTTTTTTATTACAATAATGTAAACTTCGGTGGTCTCAGAATTATCTTTTTATTAAGACAAGGCTAGCTAGGCTTTTGGCCCCACCATGAGAGACAAGCCAAGTTCCACAAAGACGTGGTTGAACGTAAAAAGTAACGTGGTTGAACATAATGTATGATCAAAACATGGCTGAAGAGCAAGACAATGATGACAAGTACCATTCTATGTTAATCTTGGATGTTGGATAGATGAGCATAGCATAGCTGGTTCTTTTAGCTTGAAGCAAATGAGTGGAATGGAGCTGTCGTGATCTATCCATGTTGATAGTTACATACAGCTCATATCACAGTCATCTGTGGCCTGCTAATTGTGCCAACTCCAATTCAAATGCTAGCCTCCTTGCAAAGCAGTCCTGCTTGTAGAATGAGGAAATGTATTTGGTTGGTATATATGGTCTCAACTTCAAGTTGGGGAGGCTTTATTTAACATGGCTCAGGTGCCCCACCAACCATCAAACTAAGGTTTCGGTGGTGAATGCAACTTAAGAAAAGCTACTTCGAAACTAGCCACTTTGGTCAGCACTACACCTTGTTTCTGCGGTGGTTATCGACTGTCTACCCTGTAGCCAAATGCTTCATTCAGGTATGGGTGGGGAACTTGAATTCCTGGTTTCAAGATTCATCCCATTCTCTCGGAAAAGAGTTCTAACATTTCTCAGGAAGTGGCATCGACTCTAGAAGAGGCATCTGCTTGTATAAATTCATCTGATAATCTCTTCTCACTGATCATAAATTCCCCTGGGAGACTAGATCAATAAGTGGTCTCTTCCTTCCATGCACTGGGGGAGACCCAATTGAAATATGGAGAAAAAAACAGCAAAAATAAAACAAGTAAATTAGGGTTACTAGAATAGTCTTGTTCTTGTATGTCATGCAAATGTAGGAGCGACCAACTTCACTGCCTGCACCAAGAGGGGTGATGATAAACTAGTCTCCTTCCCTCAAAACCATCGAATCCTTCCATTTCAATGAAGGTCCAGAAGCTGCTGTTGAACTCATGGTCAGTTTCCTTTCGAAGTAAGTTTTAATGTCAAAACAAATCTAATATGTTTCATACTGTAAAAACAAATATGAGATGTTTCATAACATATATTCATATGTACAGTAGGTTAATATTATCTATGGCATTCATGCAGGATGTAGCTGAGGAAATATCAGAATGATCAAAAGCAAAGATCAGAAAAATCAAAAAGATATTCATTGGCCCAATTTTCTTGATCCAAAAGCTGCTACTGTCACATCACACCCCAAGAAGGAACAACCACTCATTTAGGATTAGTAATGGGATGATAAGGAGCCTTTTCAAATAGCTATTGTTGATATTGGACATATGAGGAGCCAAATGATGATGATGATTTCGATGGAGACCTTGGGGAACTGCCCGACTCATCTGCGTTTTTCAGCACAAGAGGTAGGAGGATGAAGGCAATGCGAATAGAGAGGATGGACTGGGAGTAGGTGACTCTACCGCTCACATTCATCTCAGGTAATGTTCTTCCTAGCTAATACCTATCTTAGCTGCAAGAAAGTAGTCTCATCCTTCTTTTCTTCATTTCTTCATTATGCCCAGGCATGTTCTCTTCCCTATGCAGCGTGTGAATCTTGCAACCTCTAAATCTAGTTGGTTAAGATGGCCCAAACTTGAACCTAGTTTGCTTCATTATGCTCAAAGATGTTCTCTTCCCTCTACAGCATCTGAATATTGCAGTGTCTCTTCCCTCTACAACTTTGATTTTGAATCTCTCCATTATAGCTTGAACAATACTATGAATGCCATGATTATGCCAATAAACCTAGTTTATCACACTACTCATCTGATTACTATAAGTACGCTTGTTAATGTGTATAGGGGCATACCCTACTCCTCCCTTGGTTTTTCTCCATGACGTTGTTGCAGTAACACCGAAGCAACATGTAGTAACAAGTGGAAACAGGGGCAAGCAATATGCAGTAACAGGCGGTAATAGGGGTCTGTCATGTCAGTGTTCATGTCAGTGTTATAGGTTGCAAGACATAGAGAGCTAACATTTCATACTTGCTAGACTAATGCTAGCATTAGTCTTAACTAATTCAGAATAGTTTCGAAATATGAATGACACCAATTCAAGATACTATATGCTTATAGCATGTTTGCCTCAGGAAGAGGCCAAATAAGACCATGAAAAAATAAGAACATAGTTTTCAAATGACATAGTGTGGACCAAAATAAAAGCAGTGTGAATAATAACCAGAACTAATGTTATATCGGTCGATTGGATGATTACTATAGTCCATGCCATTTTCCATATAGTAGGGACTAATAAGAAATAAATTATTTTGTAAATTTCCATTCACTATGTATAGAATTTATTGCTAGAAAACTTAATTGGTATATAATTTTGAGAAAAATATTGAAAATATTATATTATAAAACTTAATTGGCTATTTAAATTTGAGCAAGTGAAATGTAATAGAATTTTGATAGAAGGGATGTGACCGGTAAAAAGATATACAAATTATATAATAGGATTATCATATGATACATACGAGGTAAAATATATGTAAATTTCTAGTATAGAGCTTGAGTAGGCCTAATGTTATGAGTATGTGTTTCCTATTAATAGGTTACAAGTTCAAAACCAGAGGGGTAGAGTATGTATCCTTTCATAGACTTAGAAGTTGTCCCACAAACAAGGGAGTCTAATACACCAAAATCAAATTTAAATTTCAAAATGTTTACAGGACATTACAACATCTCTATCATATTAAACTAGAGCTTGCCTCTCCATGCAATTAATTTTTAACCTTTTACAAACATTTACATACAACATATCCACATACCTTTTTTCTTCTACATTTAGTTTAAAAAATGTTAGAAAATAAAATGTTTATAAAATATTTTGTTCTGAATGAGTTATGATTTTTGGGCATGTGGTATTGATAAGAGATGGTATTGACCCATAACAAAGTCTATTTACAAATTAGTACTATCATGGTAAAATGAGGATGAATATCATGGTTAAGAATCTTGGTATATAGTAATAATTAAGTTTTTATGTGCTTTGTTAGAGCCTAGATCAACCTCAGGTTGAAGGGAGGCAATCTTAGGATAACCACAAACCATGATTAACCTGGTAGCTAGCCTTACCAGGTCGGGAGAGGGCTCTCTCCTTCTCAATTGCAGTTGAGATGACTGAAATAAGGATGGATTTTAGGCTTGGTATAATAGCTCTAGGGTTTTTGTTTGATATTCAAGGTTTGGTTGTTGGATCAAATGGAGTAAGGAGCTTAGGTCCGGGAAATCAAATCAGGGATGCAGACATGTTCTGTGGGGTGAGATAGATAAGTGTTTATGCACTGGTAATCAAGTGAGATGGTTGGTTTAAGACTGTTGAGGGGCTGAGGAGGGCATGTAGAGACCATGAATCCTCTTCAGACTGCTGAAAACATTAAAAATTAAATGCATTCCCAAGGCAAACCACTGTTATCAATGTATTTTTCCTTTCTCTTGATTCATTTAGTTTAGAAGAATGGAAAAGGTTTTGAAACATATCACACATAAGAATAACTCATTACAGAAGAAGAAACAATACAAAAACACAGTTTCACAAGAATCCCATAAAAATAGTTGCAATACCTAGTTTTATTCCTTGCCAATCTGCTGATACAAGTATGGAATGTGTGCAACACTTCCAAAAGAGTCCAAACTTTACAAATGACTAAGAAATTACATAATATAGGCAAGAAAACAACTTGAGCTAGCCATCAGGGATCAAATCCAAGAGATCAAGAGCTCTTTCAACCACAAAGGAACAAGAAAATAGGCAGTGGAACATCTTGCCTCTAAAACCAAGGAAACTGATACATTCACTTCCAAACCACTTGTAACTGATGTATCTACCCCCTCAAGTAATTTTACATTCATATTTACATTGCATTACATCATTTACAATCATAAGTTTACCAAGGATGAGAGAAAAATTCAACTGGAAATCAAACTAGGAAAATTTTGGAGTTCTGGGCAAAATTGGCAAAATCAGCTATATGTGCAGCGCCATCTCCTATATGCACAACACTACTTCTAGCCTACTTTTGAAGGTCTTATAATCCACCAAATTAGACCCAAGATAGCTGGTTGGAAAGCTCTATTTGTCTAGTTTCTGAAACATCTTAAATTTACTAATTTGGAGGTCATTTTCCCTTTCAAAAATGAATTCTTCCAAGACTGCTTCCTGTGGGTGCAAAAAGTGGCAGAGAGGGAAAATTTTGAGTGTTTTTTTCCCTTTAGATGACCTAGTTTTGCTCCAAATGAGATGAAACTTTCAGGGATTAATGTACTCTTGATGCTAAATTTATATCTATAAGCCATTTCACCTAAGGATGCACCAATCAAATGCGCAGCGCTAGTGGTGCTGCGCATATACCACAATTTCCTGTGTTGCATAATTCAAAAATTTGAAATTGACAAAATTGTTTCAAAATTTGCTTAGTTTTGGCTCAAAGCTGCTTCATGGGTTACTTTGTTGGGCTAATGTAACATCAGCCAAGATATTAAGCTTATCCTACTTATTTTTGCTTTTTAAGGCCCTCCTTAATCTTGCCTTAAGTTGCTTAATCCTCATGTTGCATATCCTATTCAGGGTCAAATAATGATAAGCCATATGGCGAAGCATTTTCTTTTCTTTATTGGTCTTCTCTAGAAACTTCTCAAGGTGAATATTCACCCTCTCTAACCAAGTTTCTCGATCATCTTCAATTTCTTGTTCAATGGAGGTCATTTTGACCTTTGCCTTATTTGCCTCTTGCCTCTCTTCTCTAAGCATTTGCAACTACATGATAACCTGCTTGTTAGTTAATTGCTTGTTTTCCTACTCAAGGTAATTAATGATCCATTTTTCTCTTTCCAAATTGATTGATAGGGCTTGAATTTCAGCCTTTTGCTCCTTGATGATCAAGTCTTTGACACTCATTGGATTTTGAGCACCTAAGTCCATGACATTCACTCCTTGTGTCTCCTCATGGTAAAAAAGGAAACAATCTCTCTCTTGTCCATCACCAGGATCATCCTCATGCATCTTTTTCTTTCCTTTATCTCTACCCTTCTATTGCCACCCAACCTATGCCTATTTAGCCGGAGAATAAGGTAAATCCCCTTCCACTCTAGGTGGAGATAACATTTGCCTATGGTCTGTAGATGAAGGTGAGACCCCTTCCACTCCTTGTGGAGATAGTACTCGCTTGGCAGTTGCAAAGAGCATCCTAATGCCTCTCTCATAAGTCAAAAACACATGTATCCCCACAGTTTCAGTTTCTTGAAACTTTTGCTATCCTGAAGGTCCACCTTCCTCCTGATGTACTGATGAAAATATTTGAGGGCCTTTGAACACTTCATGAGAAATGAAGGTTTCCCATGGCATTCCCAACTGATGTAGCTGATGTAAAACAACAATTTTAATTAAAGAGAAATGATAAACGTTGTTGAGCTGTTGTGGGTAGGGTTTCTTCTTCGCAAAAAGTGTCATCTTCTCTATGTTTTTTCATATGAAGTAGGGGATGTTCATCATTCTCACCCTAGTAAAGTGCATCAACAATCTAATATGATAAGCATACAATATGGAGAACCTACCCTCACAAGTAAAACACTTGATGATGACCTTCATCAGTGAAGCAAACCTGTCCTCCAAGAATTTGAAAGGAAACACTCTGCTGATTTTGCTATGGTATTTAGCTTTAATATAGGGCTCATAGTACTCCCGGTCAATGTTAGTCTTTTTTTCCATTTCTCACCTACATCTGGAATTACTGTAGCCTCTGAGATAATAGTAGGTGACAAAGTAAATGTGACTCCAACAAGATTTACTACATTGTTGTCCAGATTTATTACAAACAACCTTGCTAATTCATGATGGAACTTAACCCTCTCTACCATTTCAGAAAACTCAAAACATGACTGATGTTTCAAGCATGAGATGGCAAGTGGATAAGCAAGTAATTCCTTCATACTAATGGGCTCCTCCCTGATTATCTTACCCCCTTTGTGGCGCTTCCTCTGTTGCAAATTCCTTTCCCTAGAACTGTCACTAAGGGTATCTTCCTCCATGTCATAATCAATATCCCTCTCCATTGGTTTTGATGACTATGAATATTGATGGTGAATAAAGGAATGGGGTGAATGAAAATGAGTATGAAGAGATTTTTCAAAAAAAAAGGAAATAGGTGAGATGAATGAAGAGATAAATGGGATTAACGTTTGAAGGGTTTTGTATGTACGGCTTAGGGTTTGTGAAAATAGTGTGTAGAGGATTTCATATATGGAGGATTAGGGTTTAGAGAAAACGGATTAGGGAATCAAAACAACATAAAACTAAAACCTTTTGCAAATCAAAATGGAAAACAAATACCCTTTGCAAATGTATGAGAGGGTGTAGAGGATAGCTAGGGTTTATTTTCTGAAGAGATAATAATCACCATAATTATTGAGAAACCCTTATTTAGCTAGGAAGGGAGCTTGAATTACTTGATCATAGGGCCATTGAGAGATTTGAAGTGAATTAGGTTGATTTGAACTGTT
This sequence comes from Pinus taeda, assembly GCA_000404065.3. NCBI lineage: Eukaryota > Viridiplantae > Streptophyta > Pinopsida > Pinales > Pinaceae > Pinus > Pinus taeda. The sequence continues at coordinate 67,133 of APFE030189741.1, forward strand.
TTGAAGCTTTGTAGACAAGTGCGTAGCGCCACCAATAAGTGTGCAATGCCAGTTATATGCGCAGTGCCAGTATAAAATTACACTGGTAAAACTCCTCTGATACACAACACTGACCTGATGCACAACACCAGCCTCCCAATGTGCATCGCCTGCCAATTTTCTTCAAATTTCAATTTTTCTCCCTCTTTTGCTCAGAAATCACGATTTTTGCTCTCCACTTACTTTTTCACAATGAAATGGCTTTCTATCATGATTTTTCTTTATCTAACTTTTCATTTAATTTTTTCTCCTTTCAAAACCCACTTTTAAAAAGTTTTGATGACCTTTTCAAATGCTCTATTTCTCTTTTTTGAAGTTTGACCTTTTTCCTTGGAAATTTGATGAACTGATGCTTTGATGTTTTGCTTTTGCAGTGGCAAGAATTGGCAAGATGACCAAGAGCAGCTAAATAATACTTATTACATATAGGAACCATAAAATTACATGGAAATAAAACAATAAAATACAAATGCTCTGTTTTACCTCAAAACAAGTTTTGAGGTTAAAGAGCTTTATTTAGCTTACAAAAAGGAAATTTATGATTTGTTGAACTTTATTTACCCCCTCATGTGTTTGTTGACATTTATTACTCTTTTGAATCACCATGGTGAAAAACCCTAAGACCTAGTGAAACTAAAGTCTAATACTGATTTTTATAAATCATGTGAACAAGAATGGCTATGAATGACTGAAAAAATATGTGAAATAGGCCAGCAGGTATATAGCATGAGGGACAAATGAAATGAAACCCTACCATTAGCTGATCCATGACCTAATGGAGTGCAACTCATCAGAATGGGACACCTAATATGAAATGCAAAAGATAAATTTGATCACTGATGGCAGTGTGAAAGCACTAACACTAACATGCTTATTAATTAGATTTAAATATGGTTACCAAATCATTATTTTAATTTTTATGGTGGATCTTAATTTATAAATACCATTTATATGTTATATATATTTTAATGTGATATGTATTTTATGATTTTTTTATCTAAAACATTGTTCGTAAGTTTATTAATATAAATAAAATTATGACATAACAGATTGAATTTTATTATTTTTATTTTTATTATTGATGGATCCAACATTTAAATGCTTACATTCATTTACAAACACTACAACATCTCCCCCATAGCGTTTTGCTTTTAAATTTAATTTTAAAACTGTTATAAAATTAAATTAAAATAAAATATGTATAAAATATTTTGATTTTGAAATGAGTTAAGGTTTTTGGGCATGCCGCATTGATAATCCATGGTATTGTAGAAAATTCTATTTAGAAGTTAATAATATCTATGACAAATTGTGGGTGAATATTCATGGTTAAGAATCTTGTTATATTGTATTAAAATTTTATGTGCTTATTAATCAAATTTAAAAATATATATGCATCATTATTTTAATTTATATGGTAAAATTGATCTTAATCTATAAATATTATCTATATGTGATATATTTTAGTCTTGTATTTATATTAAGATTTTCTTTTATTTAAAAATTAGTTGGTAATTTTATTAATAATAACGAAATTACAATATTAAAAACTTGACACTAAAAAATGTTTACATCTAACCTCTAACATCTAACTTCTAACACCAACACATCTCCCAATACTGTTTGTATAAGGCCTCTCAATGCAATTATTATTATTATTTTATACTATGTGGTTCACACAAATATTTGTTTCTGGTAGATCTACTCGAAAACATCACTCCTTGCTCACTTAATCACAAAGTCGGACCCTGAGAGTGTTGCTCAAGAGAAAATGAAGAAAATGAATGTGTGACCTCTCAATAGTAGTGGTGCTTTAACAATAGAGACTCAACTAACTTAACTAACCCTAGAGGCTTACTTTTATAACATGTATTATATATAAAATATATTTATTTGTCTATTTATAATTAATTTTTTTTTAATATTTATATTATATTGTTTTTATATAAGTATTATATTATATAATATCATATATTTCTTATATATTTTTTTTTTGTAAATCAAAATTCTATTAATTCTTCAAAAAGATGTACATCGAGAGTAGGAACAAAAACATGTGGTCTCGCCCCAACCAGGTTTGTTGACCACCTCATACAACATATGAAAAAAGTACAAAAAGGAAATTAAGGACATCGTCCAAAACCAAGAAGGCGAAAGACATCATAAGAAAAGTAAAACATAGAAAACACCTGTAATCATGCTAGTCATCTGACATGATGGAGGTTGGGTTCGAGGTTGTCCTACAAGGAGGCAGAGGTCAAAAAGAGCATTGGACATGCTTCTCGAAATGAGCCATATAGGCTCCAACTTCTCCACCTTCTCCAATAGCAAGTTCTGTCCTCACTAGACCACCACAATACACTTCGAGACATGGAATTGAAAGTGGTGCAATTTATCTAAGGTAGCTCCCAGTTCTGCATGTTCCTCCTATCGGATCCTTTCAGCAGTTTCCAATCTCTCCAACAAGGATTGAATCAAGTCTCTACAATTTTTTAGGGAATAATGTTGAATGACCCTACAACCCCTCACCATCTCGAGCCGCTACGCCACCAAGCCCTGCCCCTCGCCGGTGTTCGCGACAATCAACCCCCATGGCCCTTAGCCGACTCGCCATGCCCTCGACCACCCCACACACCAGTCGTCATCCTTCAGGAGCTTCCAGCCAATTTGCCACCACGATGAGCCACAAATACCTCCACCCCCTGCTCTATGTTTTACAATTAAGAAGCTCGATACCCATGTCCTGTGGAGTAGGGCTTTGGAGGGAGGGAGGATTGCCCTCTTCTTGGGGCTAGACCCATAGACACTGGACTAAGAACTTCACCTACAACACAGAAGACCCTCCAATCGCACCCAACACACACCCACCAGGCTCATCGCACCCAATGCATAAATCAACAACCTCCCAAATAGGGCTTCAGACTCGCACCAATCGAAACCACACAACATCGCACAGACTCAGGAGATCTGCCACCCCACCAGTCGCTCCACCCCACGCTTGAAGACATAGAGGTAATTAAATCAAATAATGCAAATGTAGGAGGGTCAGAAGAAGCACATAATTTCCCACCACACTCTGAGGACCTCCCCCCCAACCACACCAACATCAAAAGATCACTTCTACCTTGAAGATTCTTGCTCCATCGCCCCCAAAAGACAGAGAAAACCTCATGCAAAGAATCCAAACAACCCAATCACGGGCCCATAATCCAAAACAAGAATTCGATCTATAGAACCGCCACCTCTCCCAGGAGAAATTTTGCCTATGCAATCCACTCCAACCATCGAAAGATTCGTAACCACAGAACACCAATACACAAATCGTCCAAAAGCTCTCGAAGGCCAATTCCATCAAGAACCACAATTGACAACCACTCAAAAAAGACCCTTGTAGTAGGAAAGTTATCAATTTACAATTCCAATAGCCTAGGCACAAATCGCGTTTCCGAGGGCACCACCCTGCCCAACCGAAGCGGCGTGGCTTCCTTCTCTCGCCAGAAAATAACCAGGTAAGAGCATGAATCCGAAATGAAACATGAATGAATTCCTCATCGACAACCCTTGCACTTAGAATGACATCTCCCACGATTGTCAAGGCACTACTAAATTCCACACGGGTGCGGGGTGGGGGGGGGGCGTCAACTCGGATGCCAGCTATTGGTCATCATAGGCCACAAGGTGCCCCGTGACTATGTCCATCACGCTCATCAAGGAATATATTTCTTCTATTATGAATTTAATATCACATGTAATATAAAATTATTATGTAATATAATATATGATATATTAACATATTATATATATATATTATTATATATTTGTTTTTTCAATATTTTTAATAACATATTACGATGTGATTTTAATTACTAAATGATTTGGATTTTAATTAATAAATATATTAAGTAATTAATAAATTGTGAATTATATTTATATTTTATTTCAAGGTATATAATTATGTAAGGATAAAAACAAAGATATTAGTTTTTTAAGGATGATGACTTTTTTTTGAAAAAACTCATTTTTATTTATAGGCTTTTCTTTTTTCTTAGTCACATTAATATTTTTTTAATTAATTTTATTTCTAGACAAATTTTCGATTTAACTTAACCATAATTACATGGATTGTAGTGCAAAAAGTGAGTTGTAAATATACCTTCCCCATAAAATGACTAATTCATAATATTTTATTATATCTCTTAGGAGTCCATTTTATACCTCAAAATTTCCCTAATGTCTAATAAAGCAACAATCATCATCCTAAAGACAACTAAAATAAGTAAAGATAATAGAAGAAGTAGCGAGAAACCAATTGAAAGAAATTGAAAAAGACTCTGAAGCTTACATTTGTTTCTTGAGAAAGAAAATGCTTAATTGAATCAAACCTTGAAGTTTGGAAAAAGTACTAAGACATCAGTTAACATTCTTAGCTCCCAAGGTCTCCTTTAATCAAAACATGTCTTGGCTACAAATAAAGTCATGAGATCTCCCAAGAAGAATCAATCTCAATGGAATGAAAGAATTATTGCAAAGAAAAACCCAAAGGCGATTTTTACGTTCTCAAAAGTTTTATAATCAATGAAAATAATACTAGGAAAGGAGTTTAGGACCAAAAAAGACATGACATTTCAAGAGGCCCTATCAAGAAGGCAAGTAACACTAGAATTTGAGTTAAGGATTAGTAAAGACATGATTTTTCTCACAAAGGTAACAAGAATGGCTCTAGAAGAGATATTTATCTAAGAAGTTCTTTTACATTAAGATATCCAAATACTTTCTTTAGCTATTGTTATGCTTGTAATAATTTTGGTAAGAAAGGTATGGATTGTAGAAGAAATGGTTGTGAAAAATGGAAGCAAAGGTTCCTATAAGGATCCAATGAATGGTTTTCTGAGGAATAAATCTAAAATTACTAATGTAAGTGTTTCTAAAGGATACAATTCATTCGGTCCCTTGTTGGATTATATTGAATGTTACAAGTGCAATAATTATGGGCACAAGGTGGTGCTAAAAGATACAACTCATTTGCTCCCTTATTGGATCATATTGAATGATACAAGTGCAATAATTATGGGCACAAATCATGTGATTGTAGAAACAACTCAATAAGGCTTCGAAATCAAGGCAAGGAAGGGGATATTATTAGGCATACAAAACAATGCTCAATGATATGGAAAATGAAGCAAGCAAAGCATGGAGAATGTGGACTAGATTTATATGTTCAAAACAAAGAAAGTTAGTGGTATGTTGATAATCGATGTTCACAACATACGATGGAGATACGATAATTCTTCTCTTATAAAGGAAGTCAAAGGAGGTAATATCAATCTCAGAGATAATACATCAGAAAGAATAATTAGAAAGGGAATAATCAGTCTTAATAATTGAAAGACCAAATCCCAGGATGTCCAATTTTTTAAAGGTTTAAGTGCAATCTTCTATTTGTAAGTCAAATTCATGATTACGGATATGATCTCTCATTCCATTCTAAAGTGTTTGAAATAAGAAACGTGGGTTCAATAAGTTTGGTGGAAAAATCTCCCTCACATATATACACTTTGGATGATGGACCTCCATCAACTGGTCCCATGGACATGGTCATGAGACCTTGCTTTTAAGTCCTTCCCGTCCATTGCAACCATTATGACAAGCACTTGTGGATTGAAGGGTTAACCTAGGTCATTTCACCTCCCCTTAGGGGCTCGAAGCACCTAATGGGGTTTACCATCTGAACATCCCTAACACAAGTAGGGAACACTTTTATGGTAGTTGGTCTAGTTAGATATTTGAAAGTGATCTCATTTTAAAGTGCTATTATTCCCTTAAAAATTAAGTATGGTTCACTATGATGCTTCCATGGTCACTATCCCTAATAATTTATGGATTTCACTTGATATTGACATGGTTTTTCTACGTGGTTCTTTGCACAACAACAAAGGCATTTGAGGGCACATTTCAAGACAACACTACAACACATGTCCAAGCCATTTTGTATCTTTATGAGAACAATGATGACCTTGTAGATGAAACATTTCCTTTCTAAAGAAGAGTGTTGGGAACTTTGATGATTCCATATAATGATTGAAATCCAAAAGCAACTCAAGATTATAAAACACTATGATCCTCTTTCTTTGTGATGGATTTACTTGATGTTGTACCCAACAGACCCATGATGTCCACAAACTAACCTTGACATAGTTTGATGGGTGTTGCTTGATTCAAAGTCTAGATGATGATGGTCATTCCTAAGATGGTGAGGGAGGACTTGTACTCACACTTAGAGCCCCAAAACTAGAGAGAGATAGTGCCACATCACTCATATTTCCCTTGAGAGGGTGATATAGGGCACTAACAACATGGTTTTTGGACATTGAGGCACTTTGAGGCACTTCTTGGGGTTTTACCTCAATATTTGGAGTTCACTATTATGATGGGAGATGTCATTAGTCCATCCCATGCCTTTTTGTAGCATGTATGGCTCAAAAAGGGCATGATTTCATGATTTTGAATAACATTGACCCATATATGTGGATTTTATGACATTATTTTATTGATTTGAGTTACAAGGTTATCTTGTAACCCCTTGTCTTGTCAAACAAAAAGTCAAAACCGTTTTAGGGATTGTATGATTATTTTTTTTAACGTGAGCGGATATAGATCATATAAATAGAGGATCCCTTCACTCACTCTATTACTCTTCATTTGTAGAATGGAATGGATGTGAGGCGAAAACCAGACTCCTTGTAGCTCATGCAATTTTCAAGATATATGCATAGTGTTGCATGAGGAGTAGATTTAACATTACAGAGTATCAAGTCTTAATATTATTTTTATCAAGCAACCCAACCTTCGTTGGATAATGTTAGATTGTGCTTCTCCAAAATCTTATATTTCTACATATCTGTGTGCTCTCAAAGGAGGAGTACAAGCCATTTCTAAATGACACTCAATCATCAACCATTGGATCAATTGTGCAACCATATCTATGTGAAGTTAAGCTAGTTATTCGTCAAGTTTTCATTTTGGACGAAACCCCAAAAAAGTTTGGGCATGAAAATTCTTACAACCAAAACACCAAAGAAATGAATTCATTGGTTACAAACACGTTTGGTTGCATCATGGTTCAATTAGAAATGCAATATTTTAGTTTTATTTATGGCCTTGCAATAATAATTTTGTGTGAGAATCACCATGTAAAATCATTACAATCCTTCATATCTTGCATCTAACTTATAAATGGAAAACTAGCTTGATACATCCATACAAATCTAGACTCTAGGTTCCCCTCAAAACAAGAATTTTATGACAAAAAAGTGTTTTCTTGCAAATGTTGTTTAGAGATCTTAACAATCACTCCAGTCTTATCTCTCTTGGAATATGTTCTCATGTCTTATTTGGATGACTGTATGAATAGTGCAATTTTTTATTATTATTGCAACTAAACTTTGTATGTATTACATTCTCAACATTTTTGGAAGTGATGTTGATCTAATAGTTGCATCTTTACAAATTGTTGAAAGCCTTGTGTATCAGATAAGCAATGTAAAGAAAACAAGAGTGGTGCCAATCCTATTGCACACCAATTATAAATACACTATTGTATCTCCAATAACAATGCTTTTGTTATCTTTTGTGCAAGACATTAGATAATATACCAAATATTATTTTGTAAACATTAATAATAGTGAAAAGACATCCAAATAAATGCCCAAGGACTTGTTTGAAAAATTGCCTCTTTTGCTTGAATTAATGATGACATTAGAAATATCAACTCTAAGCTCTGAATGCCTCAAATATGAATACAATATCAAAGAAATAATATGAAGTATTGCCAAAAATGTTGTAGAATGATTTCCTCTATGATTGATCATGCAATATATTAAAAATTAGATGCCAAGGAATGTTATTTATCCTGAAGAGATTGTGCCCAGATTACTGACAATAGTGATTTATCAAGCATTGAAGGAAGGGAACCTATTAAGTTCAACTTAGGAAAATTAGTTAACAACAAAGAGACAACAAAATAATTGGGAGGTATGAAAGTAGATCATTTACAATTTTCTATTCCTAATGAAAAATATAGTACAAAAATACAATTTCTTCCATCCCAAATTATCACAAAAATCTATCATTTGCATGGACAATGACTGCCAACATCATATAAAATGGAATTTCTAGAAACAAATATATGTTGAGGGAGTAAAATGTGAGTATACTCTTCATTTGAAATCTCAGGTAACTCCTTGAAGGGTTTAGGTGACTATTTTTCCTTTGCTTAGTCTAGGGGCAGTAAATGTTCAATATATTGTTTGTGATAGTAAACATGTTATTAGAATAATGAAACAAGGGGAGATATTCTGATGGGAAAAGAAATTGAGAGGTTTACCTGGTTAGAGAGTGGCCTAGTGGAACATTTGGGACTCAATATTAATTCCACATGGGTCAGTTTATGAAGTGGAAATTCATTATGGCATTGCTTGAGGACAAGTGATCTTGGGTAGGGATAACTGTACTATCCTCAATTTCTTGAGCACAAAGACACCATCTTCATTAGCCTAAATGTCTCCTTTAGGCTATCTAGAGCAGGAAATTACTAAGGGGACTAAGGGGGTTTGCCCAAGTTTCCTTGATATTATTATTATTATTATTATTATTAAAGGGGGGAATTATTATTATTAATAAAATGGGGAAAAAAGCACTTCATTAACAAAATAATAAATAAGGGAAAATGTAGAAGGTCGGAGAAGGTCTGACAAATTCTTATGAATGGAGGGAGGGCATTATTTCTCATCATTCTAACTGGTGATTTCTCATTTCCATTTGGTTGGAGCTCAAGAGAATTTAAGTTTGATGGTTTCAGGCAAGATCCTCACACTAGTTTCGGTGGATTTCAATGCCACCCTAGCTAGCATCTATCCAATTTTATTGGACATCCTTGCCACCCGAGTTGGGATAACATATATTTTCTATATTTATTACTATTGCGATGAAATTTTCATGCAAGGCATTGTTGCTCCATAATCTATTATCCACATAAGATCACCAGACAACAAGAGAAAATTAGCCAATGGATAGATAATCAAATCCCAACCCAATGCTCATATATGCAACAAGAAAATGATTCTAGATGCTATAAAGGAAGAGCGTGCACCTGGCCTCCTTGTAGGTTGGTGATGGGTTTTGAATTTGTAGCAGAATCCTTGTGATCCACTCAAGTGATCTACTTCATCTGCCCTTGATCTTGACACTGTCACACAACCACAAACACATAAGGATGACAGGTTACCTCGCTTGAAAGATCATCAGCTCAAAATATCATAGAATTAACATATATAACCACTATTAACATGTAAATACAGGGAAGGAACGTAGATTTCTATTAATCCAGAATAAAAATAGAAGTGTACCTTCGCTTAGGTTGCCTCTCCAAAATTTGGCAGAGTCTCCCCACTATAATAGGAAAAGATCCATGAAGAACAAAAAATATAGCAACATAAACCTCAAGGAATCACTCTACAAATATGTCTCTCTCAAAAAATATGATGCCAATACTCAAGCTTAATCACTAGAACTATAGCTAGATTGACCCTCTCAGATGGTCCAGTATAAATAGGGCGAAGATATCTCCTAATAGGATGAATTTAGATGCTCAGGATGATGAGAAGTTATGGAAGCTTCTTGATGATAAGTCATGGCCAACTTGAATAGGTGATGTGTCTAACTGATTTCCTAGGAGCCACAAAACTCTAGAAAAATTCCCTGGTCTCATGCATAGAACATGGAAAAATATGATGCAATTGCTCACATAAGACATGCTGTCAATGGCTGGAAGGTTCTAGTCGCATGAATAAGCCATCATCTGAGTGAGCGGGTGTCCTGACTATAAAAAAAAGGGTTTGAGGCCTAGACAAAGGTAAATCAACATAATGTCACAGGAAGACTTACCATGGAGAGAAAAATAGGTTGATAAAAGATGCCCCCTAATGTACGAGGTCAGAAGAGAAGCTAATGGGTAGAATACATTATGATAGAGTGCAAAGAAAAAAATAGGAGTGAGGAGACAAAGCCAAGGACTCATATCGGAAGACACTAGAGATGAAGTCTCATCTGTGCTGATAACATCCCTAAGGCAGGCATATCCATGCTCGGTCAAAAGAAGATACTGAACATGGCCACCATAAAATACACTGCAGATCTATGACATGAAATGCTAGAACATGGGCATGAATACATACACAGGGGATCCATGTGACTCAATAGAGATAGAATATCCACCAACAAATACAATGTGGATATATGTCACAGTATACATCAGTAGGACTATGGACACATGACAGATAGAGGAGTGTCTCAGATAGCCCTCATGTTGGGCATGGAATCCCCCCAAGGCATGTTTTGGGGCTTAAATCCCAAGTTTTAACCGAATCTTGTTTTAAAAGCTCCGCGAATTGTGGGCGCAGGGCACGAAAGTATAATAAAGTCATAGGGTTGTCCACCCTAGTTTTTGTAATGTAATGTCAGTTGGATAGACCTACCCATGGTCCGCGGACCATGGGATTGTATAAATAGAGCGAGGCTCTAAGTGTAGACGAATGAAGAAATAGAAGAAGAGAAGTCTAAGTGATTGAGTGGAAGTGTAAAGTGTGGCTGTGGGTCGTAGAGTAGGAGAAGGCTTTGCAACTGAGTGTGCAGAGGCCTAGTAGTCCACAGCTGAGTGCTCGGACCCTTGCAGCTGAGTGCACAAGGCAGGTCGAGTCTGTAACCATTGGAGGAATCAATAAATAGAAGTTTTACTATAATTCTGTGCATCTTTTCTTGGTTTAATGCATGATTGGATATAATTTGCAAATACATTGTTTATTAATTGCGTGATCGTATATGAATGCTTTGTATTTCTAATTATAAGACATTCAAGTAGGCAAATGTAGTTAATTAACGTTGGAAGATAAGTAAGATCTCAGATAATAATGCAGAGCACGACATAACCCTTGGTTAGGGTTGTATGAAGGCATGGTATTAGGCCATGAGGGACGGGAAGTGCGCAAAGCAACTTGCATGCAGGAGAAAACAAAGGACTAGTTGAAACTCTAAGACATCTCAAGGGTGCAAAAACCTTTTTCTAGCACCCTCCCATACTACTTCAGGTGAGACCTCAGTCTACGCTCTGTGGACTATTTTCAAAAGGGTCAGTAGTATAGGGATTTGTTTGGCTAATTAACTTTGAACCAGGGTCAAGCCCCAAAAAGAAAAAAAATGGTTTCATTACCAGGACAGGGATCTGCATAGAGATGTCTGATGTCGTATCATTCGATTCGACAAAGAAAGGAATTGAAGAGTGGTTGGACAGAAAGATTCACGAGTTCGCGGTGCAGGAAAACATGAATCTGCGACTGTCAAAGGAAGAGTGGTTAGATTGCTACTTGTATATGGAGATCCAAAAAATTTTCTTTACATCCTTCCCTACTGATTTGTACGAGTGGATCGTGAAGCTAGAAGATAGCCAAGGAAGGTGTAAACTCGACAAACCTATTGTGTGGACTCCAGAATTGGTGTGCAGACTAGAAGCATCGAAAGATAATATTGCGCACACTATCGATCACTAGCTCAATCTAATCATAGGAGGATTCATCACCGAATTCACGATAGATACTTTAGTCAGCGATAGTGAGGTAGAACGACGTTTCCTCAAGGGACCGCAAGGTAAGTACGTTAAATCTTTAAACACTTGGATTAAAATTCTACTGTGTGAAAAATGAATTATGAGAATAAATTGATGCTTGGGGCTACGCAGAGTGGGAAAATCTACAGAAATGAAGGTAGCACTAGCCCCTTGATTTCACCTCCATGAGGGGGCGAAGAAGAGCTTGTGAAGGTTTCACCAAGAAGTGCAATCAATCTGATAAGGTAGAGAATTTCGCGCATACCACCCCCACCCACACCACCACCAGTTTCACTGTCTTCACCCCCAACTTTTCCCATACCACCTCCACCACCACCACGAAGAAATATGGCTAGCACAATAAAGCTACCAGTGTTCAAGGGAGTAGGGAATGAAGATCCAGAACAGTTTTGGTTCGTGATAAAAGCTGTATGGGAAGCACAGGGTGTCATGGACGACAATATAAAGAAGGCAATGTTGGTCAACGCTCTGCAAGATCGTGGGCTAACCTGGTACATTAAGCATTCCAATGATAATATGAATACAGGGATAGCGGATATCCAAGTTGTGCTAAACAAATAATTTAGCAGGCCAAAATCAGAGGCACAGTCGATCATCAAATTCAAGGAAATCACAATGCTACCAGGCGAAACCCCATTGGAGTTGGATCTAAGATTGAAGCGAAAAATTTGTGAAGTGAACATGACATTAACAGATGGGCAACACTGCCAATGTTTGTAGCATCGTTAACACCACATCTATGGAACACGTTGTTGCAACAAAGACTAACCACTTAGGCTTAGGCTTTGGAGGTCGCTATGAGATCGCATGAGACTCTGATACAAGATCCTAACTTAGGAGTTCAACAAATTCATGCACAGTTGAAAAACTTATGCCTTGAGATGTAGAGTTTGAAACAAGACAGGACAACTCACCTGAAAGTGCACGAAAAGGTATGGTGCATAAAATGCAAGGGCCATGTTAACGACAAGGACCATTGCTCAGTGTTTGCAAATTACCTTGCGGGAGGAGAGCCAATGCCACTAAGACCGGAGGCATAAGCAGGACCAAGTGCGAGGCCTACGTTATGGTGCATGATTTGTTATATAGGAGGAAAGCATGTTATAGATAACTACCATCTATTACAAAAGTATACACAGAATTCACAACAGTTGTTCTGTAATTTCTGCAGGTCAGTAGGACATGATGAGCACACCTGTAAAGTTATGAACTGACGATGGATCGAACTCCTACCTACAAAGTTCAGGCCGGAACACAGGCCCTCGATCAAAACACAGGAATGGCACACACTGGATTTTAGGGGCGCAGACGAGGCTGAGGTGGAGTGGGACCAAGAAGAGGTCGCGGACAATTGATATGTTACAACTGTGGAGGGCCAGGACATTATGCCCACAATTGTATGAATCCAACGTGGCCATCATGCTTGTATTTTACATTGTTTGATCATGGGGCAAAGGACTTTCCAACACTGATAGCGAGGTTGCGCGATAAAGGAGCACTCCAACCTCCCTTGACTTAGAACCTGCAAATGATGAGGTCTGAGCCATGCGAAGAATACCCTATTGTAAATATCATTCTTCAGAGTGGTATTACCACAGGGGATGACAAAGGAAAGAAACCTGAAGAAAGTACCTGGGTTCGTAAGACCCCAATGAAGGAACCATAGTTTGATTTGGAGCATGCTATGGAGACCTTCATGGAAGCTAAAAGGAGCTTTGCTGATGCCTCCACTTCAGGAAGTAAATACATACTGGAGCTGGAAATGAACCCATTGAAGCTCACTAAATTCTTGAAGACATGTATGAAGCTACTGCGCAATAGCAAGGCTGTAAAAGAACTGCAAGAACTCATAACTAGATGCACTGGGACCGTGCCAAGAGAACTGTGTGTAGTCCAGAAGCTGAGGAAGAACACGACGCGAAAAGGAAGGGAGATGAGATTGACCACGCAGATCAGGGAATTTGAGATGGACCAAGTGATTCTGGACCTAGGATCGGACGCGAACATTCTGCCAAAGCTGACATGGGAATGCATGGTGAGCCTATGCTACAATGGTATCCTATCCAACTGCGAATAGAAAACCAACAAAAGATCCTACCTATGGGTAGATTGCAGGGAATCACAGTAGACATTGAAGGAGCAAGCGCACTAGCAGATTTCGAAGTGATAGAAAGTGTTGATGACAGAAATTCCTACCCTATGCTATTGGGAATAAATTGGGCCACTTACATGAATGGAGTGATAAATCTAAAGAAGTGCAAGATGATCTTTGAGAAAAAGTCTCTGCGCGTAGTGGTACCTTTAGACCCTACATAAGGATCACACTACATAGAGCTAGTGCGCGACTATGACAGCAACAAAAATCTGGACTACATCTACAAGATAACCACGTGGGAGCAAGATGGGGTAAATCGAACCATGGATGGCCAAATATTTTGGGAGCGTGAAAGCTCCTACACATCAGATTTTGACGAGGAGATAGAACTATGGCAGAACTGGTTACATGAGGTAACCACACTCAACTGTAACATGATGACAAGGTTGCTATGCTATGTGGCAACAGAGGTAAGATATCTGCCTATGTATGATGGGTTGAGTGAGGTGGATGACTTCCTGAACAAATTTGAAAGAGAAGTACCAGAACAGTAGCATTTTGATGCTCTAAAATGGGTACTGCGAGCTATGCCTGCAAGATGGTGGGGAACGCACCAAGGAAGTTTTGAGGACTAATGCAAATGCAGAAGGATGATGCTCATGTGGTTTGGGAAGCCTCAGATGTGATTGAAGGACAAGTATGACAGACGAACTAGTCCACACACCCACCTATCCAGGTGGATACAGGCATATGGTACGAAACATGCGTGAATGCACACTGTCCTTGCGATAAGAGACACGATCAGTAAGTAGGTATGAGTAAGGCAATGGTGTGAACGACCCCTCTGGATAGGACCACAAAGTATGGGAAAACCAAGTGCACAAAACAATATCCACGTGGAAGCTTTTAACAAAGTATGCAAAGCACTAGACAAGGTTCATAATGTGAGGTGGACTGACTCGGACTTGCGCGTACCAGCAGTTCTCTGGGCTCATAGGACTGCATACAAAAGCCTTATTGCATAGGCACTGCCAAGGCTCAAGTATGAAGAAACCACAATAAGCCCGATAGTACTTGGAGAACTTAGAACACGCATGATAGCACCGATAGATATGATGGTTCGTAGAACCTTGGAAGCAGAACCTTGGAAGCAGAAATCCACTAGGGAAATCCCAGATTCCAAGAACTTGAAGAAGAAAGGATACGATTAAGGAAGAAAAGCACTTTGGTGGATGTGGAAGTCAAGAAGTTGGAGGATGAGATAAAGGAATATTTTCTTGAAAAAAAACTAGGGCGATAAGGTAGGATGTGTACAATCACAATGACAGGTTTAAGTCCTATCACCACGAATTAATCAGTCTGATGCCTTGGCTTGGACCGCACATTGCTAAGCGTATTGACTAGAGTAGCACATTGTAGATGGTAAAGTGCGCGATGCCGACCGTAACAATAAAAGGTGGGTATTCTCCAGGAAACATGATGGATGACAGGATGAAACTTTTCATGGGTGGTGCCACCACCTGACTAGCCGAAGGAAGAATAGTCTTAGTGCTCCAGGTAGTTGAAAGGGAGCATGAGACTATAAATTATTCTGCATAGGAGCTGCGTGATGTTGGAGCTGCTAGCAGAAGCAAAGAGTCAAAAGGTCGTGACCGTGCACGGCGGGCTACACTGCTATGTGGGTTGACCAGAAAGTGACCATTGAAGTCACTATTCATGATGGGATGCTCGACTTGAGACCAAATGGAGCAGGCGACAAGCATTTAAGACGTGATTTATGGGAAAGATTTGGGAAAATTTTCCACCAAGGGAGCATTAATGAACTAGATTTGGGGGGAACAATTGAATTCAAATTCAAAAAGCACTTAAATTACAAAGGGCTTCAAACAAACAACACTTGGTCATTTGCGAATTGAGCTAGTAGAGCCCTAATTGTTGTGTGCCGAGCGTTGATTGAGCCCCTGAGTTCGTGAGTGCTATATTTTTGGACAAATATGATGGCAATAGCTGAGGATGTTATGGAGATAACAAAAATCACCGTTGAAGAGGCTGCTTAGGCCCTGACTGTGGGGGATTCTCCAAAAGGTGCTGAGATTGTGGTAGAAATCCCGAAATCACCATGAATGCCAAGACCCAAGAAGGAAAAACAAGCTATGGTTCTCGTACGTGTGTCCCCGCAGAACCCATTGCGTACCAAGTTGTCAATGGAGGAGAAGGGTAAAGCTGTCACCATAGAGATTGATGATGACGAGGAAGACCTGGAGGACATAATCATCGCAAAAGATGAGGATGAAGGCATGTAGGAGGAACCTCAGCCTGTGCACCCCCCGACAAAGTTGCTCGCCTATGCCCCCCATGAAAAGGGAAGGCTAAAGTGCCTAAGGACCTAGACGAGACCAAGAGCTTGCTCCAAACCCCTCTCCTCATAGACAACATTATTTTTTAGGGCACGCACTTGGGATGGGTGATGAGCCTAAAATTTGAAGATTGGGACCTTGCTGACCATGAGAAGTTCCCTCACCTTGAGACCAGGCACCTCATGAAGCCCAAGCAAAACATCACGATGGGGGTTACAAAACTAGAGCTGTGAAAGTAGTTGCGCGGAGTGGAAAAGGTTGGGGTACTAAACCTGCTCTGGCTGCCGCATTTCCACCGCGCCCCAATAACCATTTTCAGCAT
The DNA here is from genome assembly GCA_000404065.3 of Pinus taeda. NCBI lineage: Eukaryota > Viridiplantae > Streptophyta > Pinopsida > Pinales > Pinaceae > Pinus > Pinus taeda. The sequence goes on from APFE030189741.1 coordinate 83,623, forward strand.
TAGGTAGCTACTTTGCCTAGTGCATGATGGGTGTTTGTGGGTCGAGGAGCCCATCCCCATCATGACAGACTTGATTCAATGCATCTCCTAACTTCCATGCAAAGGAAAGGACCCTGCAGACATCTTGAAGGGGAAGAGCAGTGACTTGGCCATCGCGGAGGCCATGAAGAAAAAATACAAGTTGGCGAAGAAGAAAAGGGGCTACACCATATCCAGCATCAGTGAAAAAGCTGTGAAAGTGGCAACCCAAATATTGGCTGGTAAGGTTATGTGCAAGTGCCACGCAGACGAAGTACCTGTGCCGGTGGTCGCACTAGCTAAGAAATGCATGGAGGGGGTCCATTTTAACTGGTTCAAGTTCCTCTGCAAGGAGTCTTTAGAGAATTGTCACGAAGCTCAAGAATAGGGCAAAACATTCCACTATGCATGGATTCTGTTGTCCATAGTGCTCGTGGCAGGTGAATTACTAGAGGATAGCCAATTCCCCATAATTGACAAGGACCTGCCAGAGGACGCGAAGTACGCTTCGATCTGGGCCACAAAGGATGCCAAGAGGATCCGCGACAATAAAATATTGTGTGTGTTCCTGGAGATGAATCTCAGAATGAGGATCAACCGTAAGCCGCAGTGGTCACCCATTGTCTACAACAACCTGCAGAGTTTTTCGGAATTCAAAGCAGACATCCATAACATTTACATTAGAGCGCCCAAGGACTCGACCAAAAAATGAATAAAGCTACCCTTTGTAGCCATGTACAACGTCATCTTTAACGTATTGTAGGCATGGTCACCGGAGTGGCGCGCCCCAGACATCATGGAGATAGAGAATTCAGCGGCACAAAGAAAGAAATATGAGGCCAAGCTGCCCATCACATAGTTGGTGTTATGAAACCAGGTCACAAAAATATAGAAAATATAGATCAACGCCTTAGAAATAAGCCTCTTCGAGGGGGCAACATCCTTTACATTACACAAATGAACAATTCTTAGATGATACAAATGATAAGACCTCCTTTCTATATATAGGAGTCGAAGGGGTCATAATATAATCAGAGCTGACATAACAATAATAATGTAAGGGCACAATAATAACAATAGTGGGCTTCTATGGGGCACAATAATAACAATATGGGGACTACATGGGTACAACCATATAATAAGGGGGTTGTACTAATAACAATAAGGGGTTACACTAGCAGTATAGGGGCCTAACATGCCCCTCTCCTTCAAAAAGTGTTGTCCTCAATGCTTGAGTAGTTCTTGATGCTTTTGTATAAAATTCTTGTCCTTCCATGTGAAATCTTCAACAGGTAAGTTCTTCCACTTGATGAGATGCTTTGAAATTGATCGATTTCGTAGTTTTTGACTTCTCGGTTCTGTAAATGCTTCAGGTTCCAATATGCTTTTTCCTTCCTTGTCAAGTTCTGGCAATATTGTTGGAACTGGGATATTCTGCAACTTTTGAATGAGTTCTCACCCTGCTTCGCTATTCTTCCATTCATACCTTCCTTTGTTTATCAAATTTGGTTGGATAATTGTACCAACCTCTACCATTTCTGTAACCATATGTTCAATTTCACTCCTTTGGGCATATGGATATCTATAAGGCTTGACGTTTGGAGGAACATATCTTGGAATAAAATGAATAGCATAATCATGTTCACGAATATGTGGGAGACCTTTGGGAGTCTCAAATACCTTGGATGATTGTCCAAGACTTTTTGAAGATCTGGAGAAATACATTATTTCGATGTGTGAACAGTTAGTGAACATAATTGTGCAATTATTCTTCATTGTTCTTTCTTTAGAAGCTTTGTCATTCCATCATAGTTGATTATCTTTCTTGGTTTCCCTATGATACCCCTTAATTCAACTTCCTTTCCTTCCGAAGAAAATTTCATAAAAAGTTCTTGAAAATTAAAAGCTGTTGTACCCAAGGATTGTAGCCATTAGACTCCTAGTACAACATCAGCACCACCCATTGGAACAGAAAACATTGGGCTATTCAATAAATATTCTCCCATGGATAGCTTGATATTATGGCACTTTCCAGAGCAATTTATGGTTCCTCCACTTACAACTGTCACTTGACACTCTAGTGCTAGATCTAGGAAGCAATTCAAGTCCTTGGCTATCTTACAATTAATAAAATTATGGGTACTACATGAATCAACCAACACATTACCTTTTTCTTCTTGATATGTCCTTTTATCTTCATAGTTTGAGGAGTGGTAATTTCAACGAATGCATTACAAGATATGGTTGGATTCATTTCTTCTTTCTCTGGGGTTGATTCCTGGTGAGTATCCTTTTCTTTTGATGTTTCTTGATACTTTTCTTCCTGATATTTTACTGTTTGAACCTTCTTCTTGATATGTCCTTCTATCTTGAGTGTTTGGGTAGTGGTAATTTCTTCCAATGCTTTACAAGATATGGTTGGATTCATTTCTTGATGCTCGATGTGACCTTTCACTTCTTGAACATTTTTCTTCTTGATATTTCCTTCTATCTTGATAGTTTGAGGAGTGGTAATTCTATTCATTGCCTTACAAGATATGGTTGGATTCATTTCTTCTTTCTCGATGCAATCTTTCACTTCTTGAACCTTTTTCTTCTTGATATGTCCTTCTATCTTGAGAGTTGGGGTGGTAATTGTTAGGCCCCTATACTACTAGTGTAACCCCTTGTTGTTATTAGTACAACCCCCTTATTATATTGTTGTACCCATGTAGTGCCCATATTGTTATTATTGTGCCCTTACATTATTATTGTTGTGTCGACTCTGATTATATTATGACCCCTTAGACTCCTATGTATAAAAAGGAGGTCTTTTCATTTGTATCATTGAAGAATTGTTCATTTGCGTAATGTAAAGGAGGTTGCCCCCTCAAAGAGGCTGAATTATAAGGTGTTGATCTATATTTTCTATCTTTTTGTGAGCTGGTTCCATAACATTTGGTTTTAGAGCTTTGGATTCTAGGGTTTCGCTGCTCCAAATAGGTCATCGTGGCATTTTCGCTATAACTCTTTTTTTGCGATGTTTCAGAAGCGAAAAAAAAACCCATTTGAGACAAAATTGTGTTGAACCTTGGGTCTGAATTTCAAATCTTTTTGAGCTATATTTACGGAGATATAGTCTGAGGAAGTTAGGGTTTTTGTAGACTCCCGAATTACATTCCAAACATGTGACTTGGGGAAAATCGTCATAACTTTCTCTCTGAGCATCAGATTGAAATTTCTTAAGAAGTTACAGAAAGAGGATGGACTGTAGTTTCATGTGTACATTTTTTAGATTCAAAGGTCGAAACAGTGACATGTGACACGTCATACAAGTTCGCTCTACTGAACTAGTCTATAACCAGGTCACCGTGGGAGATTTGGCATAACTCTTCCTTGAAGAATCCAATTTGGATCAGACTAGTGGCATTGGAAAGAGGACAAAAAGGGATATTGTAGGTTGCGATTTCAGAACTGGAAGATAAGAAATTACAAAGTTACAGTCATTTCAAAATCGAGCTCCTAAAATCAAGAAAAAGCGAGATGAGGAAGTTTGATGGCAAGGATCCGATAAATTGGATACTACAGATGGAGAAATATTTTGATCTACATGGTGTACAATTGTTACAAAAGGTATGTATTACATCTAATTATTTAGAACCGAATCAATTTTTATGGTATAAAGGGCTTTGTTCTCGTAAACCACTTGTCACATGGTCAATTTTCACGGAGGAAATGAGAGCACATTATGAGGATACAAAGAGAAACTCCTTCTTTAGCCAATTTATAAATCTCAAACAAAAGGGTTCAATTGAAGAGCACATTGAAGACTTTCAAAAATTGAATAGAAGGGTAATTATATTCCAGAGAAGCAAAGGATTGATGTCTTCATAGGGACTTTAAAGGATAACGTTCAACATGAGGTTCGTTTTTGGGAACCTGATTCATTGGAGGAGGAATTCGAGTTGGCAAGAAAAATTGAAAGCAAAATTATGAAAACAAGGAATCCCACCACTCATGACTATAATTATGGAAGTGTTTCTTCTCCTAGCCTTCCAAAACCTACAAGGCTTACACCACAACAATTGGAAGAAAAAATAGGAAAAGGGCTTTGTTACAATTGTGATAGAAAATGCACTAAACGTCATAAGTGTGCTAAGAAGAAATTATTTTACATAGAGTATGAAGAAGAGGAAGAAAATGATCAAGAAACATCAAAAGAAGAGGATATATGCCAGGATCCAACCCAGAGAAATAAGAAGTGAATCTGACCATATCTTATGAAGCAATGGCAACAATTACCACTCAAACTCTCATGATAGAAGGACATATGAAGAAGAAAAAGGTTCAAGAAGTGAAAGATCGCATCGAGAAACAAGAAATGAATCCAACCATATCTTGTAATGCTTTGGCCGGAATTACTACTCCTCAAACTATCAAGATAGAAGGACATATCAAGAAGAAAAATGTTCAAGAAGTGAAAGATCACATCGAGCATCAAGAAATGAATTTGACCATATCTTGTAAAGCATTGGAAGAAATTACCACTCCTTAAACTCTTAAGATAGAAGGAAATATCAAGAAGAAAAAGGTTCAAGCATGAATATTACATGAGCTTCAACCACAAGTTCTCCAACTTTTAAAGGATAATGCCACTTTGGTGCAGAAATCGAACGAAACAACAGGTAGATCAACATCGTAGTGAAAAATGTTTTGATGTAGGTGATTGAGTATTTTTACTGTTACATCTCAAGCAAGCTATTTATGAGAAGGAAATGTTGGCAATACTACATGCAGTTAAGAAATTGAGACCTTACCCAATGGGAAGACACTTCAAGGTAAAAATGAATCATGATAGTCTTAAATACATTTTAGAACAAATATTATCAATAGAAGAACATAAAAAATGGGTCACATATATGTTGGGTTATGACTTTGACATCATCTACAGAAAAGGGAAGAAATTTTTTATTGCAGATGCACTCTCAAGAAAGGATGAGGATGTGGAAGCATTGTTTCGTGCTATTTCTATTATCCAACCAAATTGGATAAACGAAGCAAGGGATGAATGGAAGAAGGACAAAGAAGTGTGGCCACTCATTCAAAAGTTGTAGAATTTCCCAATTCAAACAATATTGCCATAACTTGAAGAGGAAGGAAAAATCATATTGGAACCTGGAGCAGTCATAGAAACAAGAACCCGACAGCTAGGAAATCGATCAATTTCAGAGTATCTCATCAAGTGGAAGAACTTACCCGTTGAAGATTCCACATGGGAGGACAAATTTTTTATACAAAAGCATCAAAAACTACTCAAGCGTTGAGGACAACACTTTTTGAAGGACAGGGGCATGTTAGGCCTCTATACTACTAGTGTAACTACTTATTGTTATTAGTACAATGCCCTTATTATATTGTTGTACCCATGTAGTCCCCATATTGTTACTATTGTACCCCATAGAAGCCCACTATTATTATTATTATGCCCTTACATTATTATTGTTATGTCAGCTCTGATTATATTATGACCCCTTAGACTCCTATATATAGAAAGGAGGTATTTTCATTTGTATCATCCAAAAATAATTCATTTGTGTAATGTAAAGGAGGTTTCCCCCTTGGAGAGGCTGAATTCTAAGGCGTTGATCTATCTTTTCTATCTTTTTGTGAGCTAGTTTCATAACAGTCTTATGCCATGTGTGTCACAGATTTCTAGATGGATGCTTTTGTATTGTGTAAACGTTATCTTAGAAGTATGGAACATTTACTTCCTATAAAATTAGGAATGTTGGGTTTTTGGATGATGTGTGAGAAATTGTTTGATTTAATATTTTCTTCTCGAGTCAAGATTTTGGGATTGAATCCCCTGAGTAAATACTATTGGATAACGTGTTCAATACTCCATTAACACCACTGAAGGTTTATACTCGTTGATATTTGGTTGAACATGGCTATGTTAACACTGAGAACTAGTTTACTCTTGTGCTTATTGTTGTGTTTGAAGCTGGTTTGTTGCTTGAATACCATAATTATATGGATTGTGTCATTGTGGTTCGAAAATTAATCTATTTACTTGAGCATGAAGGATAAGTAGAATCCTTGCTGTTAAAATGAATCTCTCTGTTTGTTTATGAAACTAACTGAAAATGGATGTTGGCATGTATTATTGATTATCTATGCACGTGCTTAGGGCATGCTAGCTATTATAAATTAAAATGGATTACATCTAAATGTATGAGGTTAGGAAAATGGTTAAGTTCCTGATGGTTTTTTGAAGTGCGTTCAGATGTGTGCCCTTGCATTTTTTGAGTGCATTAATGGCCCAATCTTTAATGACATCCTAACAAACTCTGGAGGTAAATTACTCATGTGCTTC
>APFE030189741.1:92495-128421 GCA_000404065.3 Pinus taeda
GGCCACTCCCTCAATCTCCTTGATATGTGTGTGTGTGTTTGTTAAAATTATTCTCTATGAACGATTAGGGAAGGTAAGACTTTAAGGTTGCTGAGAGCCTTGTAAAGAATTCTTGAACTAATGTTGGTGTGGGAATATATATGTGTGTGTGTGTATGTGTGAACCGAAAGGACAAGAATCAACGATGTAGGATGCCGAGAAGGAGGAGGGGCATTCCCTCAAGCTCCTTGATATATATGTGTATGTGTGTTGAAAGGATCCCCTGTGAACGATTTGGGAAGGTAAGACTTCAAGGTTACTGAGAGCCTTGTAAAGAAGTCTTGAACTGACGTTGGTGTGAGAATATATATATATATGTATATGTGATGAGGATTAGAAGTGCCATGAATGTTGGACTCATGGGGATTAAATTGATTTTGGGGACTATTTTATTTTAGCGCTTATGTGTTGTGGCTTTAATTTATTGAATTCGTGGATTGATATCATTTTGATTGTACATTGTGCATGACCATGTTGTCCTATCGAAATTTCATTTTGTGATTGCAGTTATGATTGCCCATTTTGTATTGGTTATCCTCGCCTTCCTTTTTTCTTTCCTTTAGCATGCCATGCTTGGGGCTTGAGGAAATTTGTTGAGTGTAGTAGGAAAGCCACAAAGCTTTAGTAAGAGAGATGAGTCAAACACATGAGAGAATATGACTTGAGAAAGGCCTACACATGATGAAAATGAGGAAGGTTGGGAATGGACAATGCATGATTGGTATGGAAAAAAAACCTGCTGATGTCAAGCAGATGGGCCGAAACAGGCCATCGTTGAAATACCTGGGAGCATTACTCTTGAATATGATCACATACATAAATGAAGAAATGTGCATGGCTAGAATGTAGCTATGTAAACATTATCAGTAAATAATAAAAGTTCGAAGCATTAATACTAACATCAAAGTGAAAGGGGAGGAATTTTGGAAAAATAATTTCCTTGACTAATGTGTGCTTTGCTCATATGCAGGGAGTTATCCAACTGTGGTTTTAATTGACATAAGTCAATATTTGTTATTTCCATGACTAAGTGGATAGTAGTATGACAACAAAATAGGATATTTGGGTCCATGGGAACTATGAACAACGAAATGGCACAAAGGAAGTTCTCTTAACTTTAATCCAGATTACACATGTAATTATGTAGTGTATACATGATCATGTTCATGAGTTTGTTTAACTATATATATATATTATATATATGAAAATTCCATCTTGTCTAATAGGTTTTTGGGGGCCATTCTTGTGGAAGAATGATTGTTTCAATTTATCTAATGCATATTTGAATGGCATAAAAATGTTCTCGGTTTTATGAGGAATCAAGTGGGAAAAAGTAGTCCTGAGTGTTCTATGATTTTAATATCATGGGAGATGATTCTTGTATTATGCCCACGTTTATATTATGAACATGGAATGCTAAAGGATATTTCAACAAAATGAAAGCAGTGTGATCTGTGACATGCTGAGACAAGCATGGATAAACCACAGATCCTGGATTTGGATTGTGGATGGACATGGTGAAGCATGGGAAAGACGCTATAGGTAGTGTTTCCTGGTATATGTGGATGGAGACAGTGTGGTCTCTGGATTTTCAACAATGGTATTGTACATATCGTACTGTGGCATGTGTATTGTGTATGTGCTGTGTTGTATATGTTTATTTGCTGTGTTGTATCATGTGTGTATTTTGTATGTGTTGTATTATACATTGTCTATATGTGCATGTGTTGTGTAATGTTTTGGGATAGGAAGGTATGAGACTGTATGGGCCCTTGTGTTGTGTAATGTGTTTGGGACAAGCAAGTATGGGGCTATCTGGGCTTGCGTTGATTTAGGATATGTAGACGCTCGAAATGGAGGTTGCCTAGGCTTGCGTAAGTGTGAACTACACCTATATTTTTGTCGACATGAGACTACTTGGATTGGTAGTGCCCAAATTTGTAGGGCAGGGATTGGGCTTATTTATATTCATTTATTACTGAGTTCTTGCCTTGGGGCTGTGTTGATGCCTCGAAAATCACTGCATCAACATTGGGGAAAACCACTCGGTTTGGACCTTAAAGGTAGCTCCTTTTCTATTTGATGTGGTGGCTCCGACTTGATATAATGGGATCCGTTTCCCAATGATTTGTAAATAGGATGGATAAGTGATTGATTTTCTATTATCTAATGATATGATGGATGATTTATTCTAAAATGCAGAATCATAAACAACTAATCTATCTCAGGAAATTTCGACTTTAGTGCAACTTTTGATAATTCTTATTTACAAATAGGCATATAGATGACTCCACTTATAAATAAAACATTCATTCATATTATAATTACTTTGTTCAAGTAGTTGAACAAAGTAATAATTAATACATTATTACACTATTCTTCATATATCATTGACATAAATATGATTGAAAGAATAACATTCCTTAAACATTCAATAGTGATAAGTAAAAGGAGTGTTGTTAAAACACATACATATATCAAATGATAGCAAGATTGCATAAACGCTGATTCATATAAAAGAATGGAGCAAAGACATAGATAAATAGTACCATATGTAATTTGAATCCCTTCTGATATCAATCGCATTCAGATCCCATCTTTAAACTTAGAAATACTCTCACAAAAAGCAATAGTGCATATCTCATCAAAGTATTCTTCATTAAAATTTAGAATATAGGTCCAATCTTCATAAAAAAATATATATCGGAAGCACAATAGTGCAACTCCCGATCCAAGTTTTGATACAAAAATTGAGGACCCTTTCTAAAGACATGAAAGAGTCTATAAATACTATCTAAGCTAACTAACTATGAAATAAAAATGCTATGAGGTGGTATAACCAAATCATGAAAATCTCCTTGAAATAGATATGCTTGCAGTCGGTAGAATGATTCACTGTTTCGGCTGATTATCCTTTGGCTTGAGCTGGCATATAGCAAGCACTGGTTGCAATTCTGGAGGGTGACTCAGACGTGAATGCAGTTGGGCTGAATATGTAGCATCATGAATTTCAGGAATCATGTAACCGATTGCATCGGTTAAACATTTCATTGCTGCCTTTTGACTATGCGGTTTAACTAGGAAGAACCAAAAGCTTTCCCAAGTTAAACTTTGGATGCTCGCGATTAATCTCTCCTTCTTTTCTAATTCTTTTTTGCGTGTCTACTCCAATGCTTTAGCTGATGGCAATTTACTTGGAGTGCATTCTGAAATCAAATTAGACAGATAAAGTGTATCATTAATTAATTCAATAAAATTGCCAATTGTTGATCTACATTTTGAAGTTGCCCTTTCTGCTTTCATCAATTGAGATTTCCATTCTAGGAAAAGAATTTCCTTGTGTGATTCTAGAATTTGAGGTAGATTTGCAGCTTGCCCTTCATTGGTTTCTTGCCAAGAAAGAAGTTTGTTAATGTCTCATCAGCCTGCTCCAAATTCTGCCTTGCATCAACTGATTTATCAATCATTGATAAAGAAATTTCACAGAGGGGCTCAGCAAGAGAAATATTATGACATAGCAAATTTAATTGTTTAATCAATGCCTTAATGATTTGGAGAGCTTCGGATTTGAACTTTGTTGCTTGAGGAAAACCTTTGAGCTTTTCTATTTGTTTTGATAGTTGAGTGATTTTCTCATCTTTTGTTTTGCTCAATTGTTCATTCATTGACTTCAGCTTGGCCAATACTAGGGATAATTCTTTTTGTTTCTGAACTGCACTTTGGTCTATCCTTTGCTTCTCTTTGAGTAATCGCTCATTTAGCTGGTTGTTTGATTGCTGCTGTGCTGCTAATTACTGTTCTAATTGCTCTATCCTCTACTGCTTTTCAGATACCTGTTCCTCTAGTGAAACAATTGTCTGATCTTTTTCTTTGAGTAAATTGCTGACTTCTGATGCTTTATCCATAGTAGCTGCTGAGTATGCCCCGACATACTGAGAGAGTTTTGTAAGGTCTTCAGAAGGATTAATTTCCTCTCTCCATACCACATCAACCATCTCCATTTGTGAAGGTAAAAGAGAAGATTGATCAAACTTTCTCTTTTTAGTACAACCTTATGCTTAGCGCTGTAGAAGACATCCAAAGGTGGTATTTCTTCTACATGTAGGATGATTTCATCAGATGGATTTTATGGAATTATCTCCATATCCTTTTGAGTGATGGGTGGGCAGCTAGTTCCTTCAGTTGGAACCGTATTATTGGCTATCTTGTGACCAGTTGTCACTTCAGGCGTGCTAAATCCCTGTAAGGTCTCAGTATTGCTTATAATGGAATCGAACTGTTGCCATTCTTTAAGAAGCTTGGGATCAATATGAGTATCTGTATCCATGAGTTGACAATCTTTTCCCTGTTCCTGTTCTCATTCTTGTTCCTTTTCTTTTTCAAAGACCTTTTCCACATCAGAGGTCTTATCAGTAATTATTTGTTCAGACTGGACTGTAGGAGCTGTGACTAAGAGGTCTAAAGGTAGAGTTTGCAACCTCTGTTCTCTAAGCCTATTAAACACTTCCAGTCCTTCATCTTGATATTTGATTATAGCCAATGCTTTAACTTGGACTAATGATTGAGATGAGGAAAATAGATCATCGAAGACATCATCTTCATGATCAAACTTGGCAAGTTTGGCTTGATCAAGAACATTTTAGGCAACTTTTCTGGGATCATACTGCCTGTTAGGAATTGTGGCAAGCTTTAGCATTTGTATTTTTTCTGCCTCCTTTTCTACATGTTTGTAATCATGAAGAGTACAAACACCGCATCGTAAAGGGAATATAAGCCATACCTGTTTCTTGGAATTTCTAAGAGTTTTAGATGTCCCATCTACTGTTATTTGATAAGCCAATTCTCGAGCTAACAGTTTATCGGGCACATACAAGGGAAGGACATGGGGTTTTGTAAGGCTACCAAAAAGCCTTATATAAGTGAATTTTTCCTCCCCAAACCAACTGCCAACTACTGTCAATTTTGTTTCTTCTTCTGGGGATATCCTGGGAGCAAGCTTATCAAAAATAGAGTAATAAATAGGCAAAATAAAACCGTTGCAGATTTTATACAGATGATTTTTGTAATTAGCTTTCCATAACTGCTCATGATAGATATGGATTGGTTTAGGGTCTGCAGGGGTCCATCTCCACCCGAGCAATGGAAATTCAGAATTGAAACAAACAGTATCCATAATGAATGCACTGTAATAGAATGGAGGAGTGGTCCTAGTAGTTTGATACGCATTTGCTCTGTACTCTAGAATTGCTGTGGCTAGTTTATCAGATAAAATATTGGCTCAATCCATCACATAGCCATTGATTGCAGCCTCCATTAAAGGGACCATTTCTATAGTGAATTTAGCAGAGTCATGTATTACGTACATTCTACACATCATAGCTCCGGTATAATAGTAAGGAGAAGCCAATGAGTCTACAGAGTACTTACCTGATGATTCGTGCTTATGCTTCTCAGAGAAATGTCTCCACTGCTTAATCGGGGCTGATTCTGTCTCGTTTTCCTTTGCAAACGCTTCTAGGAATGCTTTGTTGTATTGCTTCTCAGGCTTAGGTAAGTGACACATTTTCCTTAGATCATTCGGCTGAAATGACTCGAATACCCTCCCGTCATTTGTGCAAAAGGTTTTGTTTGTAACTGGAATTTTTTCCACCACCCATCTCACGATGTTAGTATATGGGAGGAATTTAGCTCGCGCTACTATTCTGTGAAGAAAGGAGCATGCCAACTCTTTAAGAGTTCCTTCAGACTTATCAGTTGAATCAGCCATGGCCTCTTTTGATAATTCTTCGGGCTCTTCAACTTCAATTAGATTATAGATACTTTCCTAGCTAGTGTTTCCCATTCCGAGACATGTCGTGTCTGATATTAATCCCTTTTTACTTAGTCCTGGGTCTTTTATTGGAGGAGTTGCTGTTGTAGACTTCTTTGATTTTTTCCCCATTTTGCTTCAGATTTATGATTTTAGCAGAATTCTGCATAAGCGATTGAAAAACCGTGATATAGAGAAATGCTACTACAAACCAATATGATAATGAAAAAGAGTTACGTCGATCAGTAGGTGATGATGGAATATAGTTAAAGATTGCCGCGGACAAAATCTAAAGAAAAGATCTACCCTTAACTGCTTCATTGAATAGCCATTTAACCTGTCAATTGTGGTAAAGAAGGTTTTAAATGTCCATCATGTCTCTTATATGCTCAATGATTAATTCAAGAGTGCCTTAGATTTCTTTGATGGATGATCAGTGATAAATCACAAATTGGCGATCGGGAACGTCAAGGGCAAGGCTTTAATACTTGCTTTGAATATTTCTAATCACCAAAAGGTGATACAATGCATGCAAACCATTTTAAATATATCTTTGAGATGTGCGCCTAATTAATATATCACAATCGGGAATGGACTCAGGCTTTATTGTTTTGTCAATGTGATTTCGTTGATTACCGATTGTGATGTGCTCTATCGCATCAGAGGATTTGAGCTTGTCTTTGCTTATGTGTTGGCTTGTTGTTGTCATCGCCGATTTGCTGATTGCAATATGCTTTATCGCATCGGAGGAATTAAGGGGCTCCATTATATTGTGCTTAACATTTGGCTTCTCCGATTTCCGATTGTGATTGCCTTTTCGGATTGGAGAGAATGGATAAGGTTTATTGTGGATTTGCGTATGTTTCCTTTGTTATTGCGATATGCGATCTTCCGATCGCTTTATCGCAATAACGAAGAGTTTTATAATATTTTTAAAGTCACACTTTTATTTCCGTTCAAAAGGCTTTTAAAATGATTCATTTACCTTAAGCCTTTTAATAAGGGTTTTTCCTTATGATGGGTTAATACCAATTTTATTTATGAACACACAAATATTATCTAAGTTGAATTAAAGGGACCCATTTCTTATTTAAATTTTATGTAAATATTTTTTAAGAAATGGGGGGTTGTTGTTTAGCACAACAGGCTGATGAACCACTTAGTAAATTTGAAATCGAAGAGAAAATAAGGGAATGCATTGTGTGCTTGCCGTGTTTGGCAATTGGTCTAGTGTGTGTAAGTGGTCTAAGAGAAGAGAAGGAAATGGGTGATTTTTGGGTTTGGAAATTGATTCAATGTGTGCCAAGAAAGAAGAAAAGAGAAATTCAAAGATGAATATCAAAATTCCATTTGATTTCATGGATTTATAATTTATGAAAATAAACTGATACATAGATCTATACTGATTTGGTTTATGATATAACCTTGTTTTCCTTGATAAGATGCAAAATAAAATCACGAGTTTCATTTCATGGACAAGATACTAATGAGGTATGATTCAAATTTATTACAATTCCTTATGATGAGTGTAATGGAAATTTATGTACTATGATGTAGGAAAGCATGTAATTGCTTGGCTTGGGTGGCTAGAGTTGGTTGCAAGATGCATAGTAGTAGCAGGAAAAGGAATTAGAGCATGCAACAATAAGTTGGTGAAAGATTCCAAGAATAGGGCCATTGTGGGACATCGGTACCCAATAATGTATAGTGATTGGCATGAGCCATGTCATGTCTGGTATAAAGGTGTTGAGGTGTGAATTTGCCTTGGTTATGTGAATCTTTCGATGCGAGGAAGCCTTTCCAAGAAATGGATCGCTTGAGGGACTGGGAAGTAGAGAAGGGGATACATGAACTTGGAAGGTGCGTGATTGCATGGAAGGGGGTGGCCAGATTACCTAAGGACTGGGAAGCAGAGAAGGAAAGGTTAAGAAATTAGTTTTAAAAGGTCATGAGCATGACAGGTTGGAATTATAAGCACATTGAGGGTGTGCCTTGAAACAATGAGCCAAGAAATGTTCGTTGGAGGAAGAAGAAGTGCAAGGATAGAAGCGCTGGAAATTGGAGGCAAGAAACACTCCAAAGAAAAGGAATGAATCCAAGTTGGATTGAGCACATCAAAAGCAACAAAGATTGCAAAAGGGCCATTGGGAGATGGTTGAATTAATGAATTAATGTCTACCAAGTGGCAGAGTAAACCACTGTGTATATAAGATGTCTTGTAAAAGTTGAAACAAGTTGTGTATATAAAGCTCCATAATCAACAATGCATGGTCTAAAGCATGTTTTAGTTTTGTATGGTATTTTAGTTTTATATGGTTATTGAACACTGAGGATAGTGGTCCCCCTCAAGGGGGAGGGGACCATGACATCCTCTGGTTAATATTCCTTCATTGCAAATAAATTGTAATTAATTAAAATGGCTGAGAGAGGGACACAAATTCCATTGCTTCAGGAGGGAGATTGCTTGCAGAATTGGTTATTTTAAATATTAGTCATAGGATGATTGAGTGGTGTTAATGGGTTGGTTGAGTTGTTTTAATGAGTTGATTGAGTGGATTTAATGGGCTAATTGTGTATTAAATTAAGATGCAAAAAAAGAAGGATAGGTCGATGTGTCTTTTGGGAAAAACTGCAATCAAGAAAAACATAAAAAAATTAATGAAGATTATGAATTGCACTTGCCGCGAGGAGGTCTTGCGCAAACCCATGAAAAGGCGGAGAGGGTCCTATGGAAGGAGGACCATACAAGATTCATGTGCAAAGAGGCAGATCGTGTGCGGGGAAAGTACGCGCTCAATGTTAGGTCCCTATACTACTAGTGTAACTCCCTTATTGTATTATTGTGCCCATATAGTCCACATGTTGTTATTATTATGCCCCATAGAAGCCCACTATTGTTATTGTTGTGCCCCTACAATATTATTGTTATGTAGGCTCTGATTGTATTGGGACCCCTTAGACTCCTATATATAGAAAGAAGGTCTTGTCATTTGTATCATCAAAGAATTGTGCATTTGTGTAATGTAAAGGATGTTTCCCCCTCGAAGAGGTTGATTTTGAAGTCGTTAATCTATATTTTCTATCTTTTTGTGAGTAGGTTTCATAACATTTGGTATCAGAGCCTTTGGATTTTAGGGTTTCACTGCTCCAAACATGTCATCATGGAATTTTCGCTATAACTTTTTGTCTAAGAAATTTAAGAAGCTTAAAAAAGAACCCATTTTAACCAAAATCGTTATGAACCTTGGGTCCGAATTTAAGATATTTTCTGGGTATATTTTCAAAGATATTATCTGAAGATGTTAGGTTTTTGCAAGCTCCAGAATTCCATCTCAAAGAGGTCATCATGGAATTTTCATTATAATTTTTTTTCTACGAAGGTTCAGATACTGAAATTAAAACCCATTTTAGCTGAAATCTTAATGAAGCTTGGGTCGAAATTTTAGTTCTTGTTTTGCTATATTTTCAGAGATATGGTCCAAGAAATTTATGATTTTTGTAGGCTCCCGAATTACATCCAAATAGGTAACCTTGGGAAAATCATCGTAACTTTCTCTCTGAGCATCGAATTGAAATTTCGTAAGAAGTTACAGAAGAGGATGACCTGTAGTTTTCTGTGTATCGGGTTTAGGTCCTAAGGTAAAAACAATGACATGTGGAACTTTGTACAAGTTCGCTCTACTGAACCAATCTATAATCAGGTCATCATGGGAGATTTGGCATAACTCTTCCTTGGAGAATCCAATCTTGATCAAACTTGTGGGGTTGGAAAGAGGATTCAGAGGGCTACCGCAAGATGCAATTTTAGAATTTGGAGATCTGAAATTATAGAGATACAATAGATTCAATATCGAGCTCCTACGAAGTGAAAAAAAGTGTGTAGGTTTTTTAAAATTTTGCATGAGTTTGTTTTGAAAACTTAGTTTGAAGGAATTCAAAGGGCATAGTGAAGAATAATTATCATTAGTTGGTGCCCTGAAGAAATAAAATGAAAACACCTAATAAGCAACCTGAAAGCTCTAGCATGACTTATGAATAAGAGGAAGAAATGCAACATGATATATCAAAATTACGAGACCAAGTGCAACAAAATTCACTCTCACAAAAAGTAACAAAAGCTAAGATGGATGGTTTAAAGAAAGTTATGGAAGCTAAGATGGATGGAGTGGAAGCTAATATGGATGGTTTAAATAAAGGTGTGGAAGCTAAGATGAATTATGTGGAAGCTAAGATGGATGGTATAGAAGAAAAACTTAAAGGAAACATGGAAGATTTGAAGATAGATTTGACAAAGTTGCTACAATAAATGCTTACTAATAGTGAAAGGGTAGTAATGGAAAATTATGATGAGAACAAAATAAATGTTAATCATGATTTCACAGGCTCTAACATTGGATTGAAGACCCACCATGTTCCAAAGATCGATATGAGGAAGTTTGATGGCAAGGATCCTGTAACATGGTTACAACAAATGGAGCAATATTTTGATCCCCATAATGTGAAAAACACACAAAAGGTATGCATTGAAACTTTATATTTGGAACAAAATCAGTTTGTATGATATTGATAACTTTGATCTCGTAAACAAATTGTCACTTGGGAATTTTTTACAGAAGAAATGATAACACATTATGAGGATACAAAAAGCAACACCCTTTTTAGCCAATTGATAGATCTCAAACAAAAGGGTTCAATGATGGAGAACGTTGAGGACTTCCAAAAATTGAATATAAGGGTAAAAGATATTTCATAGGAGCATATGATTGATGTGTTCAGAGGGACTTTAAAGGATAACATCCAACATGAGGTTCGCCTTTGGGAACCCGATTAATTAGAGAAGGCAATCAGGTTGGCAAGAAAAATTATGGCAGCAAGGAATCCTACCACTGACAACTATAATTATGGAAGTGTTGTTGCTCCTAGCCTTCCACAACCTACAAGGTTGACACCACAACAATTGGAAGAAAAAAGAGTTAAAGGGCTTTGTTATAATTGTGATAGCAAATACACTAAAGGTCATAAGTGTGTTGAGAAGAAATTATTTTACATAGATTGTGAAGAGGAGGAAGAAAAGGAACAAGAAATGTCAAAAGAAGAGGATATACACCAGGAAAAAACGCCTAGATGAAGAAGAAATGAATAGGACCATATCTTGTAATGCATTGGCGAGAATCACCACTCCTAAACTATCAAGATAGAAGGACATATCAAGAAGAAAAAGGTAATAATGTTGATTGATTCGGGCAGTACCCATAATTTTATTCATTGTAAGATAGCCAAGGAATTGAATTGCTTCCTCTATCCAGCACCAGAGTGTCAAGTGATTGTTGCAAGTGGAGGAACCATAAATTGTTTTGGAAAGGGGAATGTTAGGTCCCTATACTACTTATGTAACCCATTACTGTTATTAGTGAAACCCCTTATTGTATTATTTTGCCCATATAGTCCCCATGTTGTTATTATTATGCCCCATAGAAGCCCACTATTGTTATTGTTATGCCCCTACAATATTATTGCTATGTAGGCTCTGATTGTGTTAGGACCTCTTAGACTCCTATATATAGAAAGGAGGTCTTTTCATTTGTATCATCCAAGAATTGTTCATTTGTGTAATGTAAAGGAGGTTTTCCCCTCGAAGAGGTTGATTTTGAAGTCGTTAATCTATCTTTTCTATCTTAGTTGGTTTCATAACACTCAGGCAAAGGGGAGAAAGAGAAAGGAGAAGGATCGTGGATTCATTTTATGTTTTTAAATGTTGAGTAGTTGGGGGGTGGAGGCGGTGTGGCCTTGGGACACCCTGTTTCAACTGTTAACATTGGTTCAAATTCCTTTGAAATCAATCCTCCTCAAGCTCTGGAATCTGACTTGGGGGTGATAGTTGGAAGTAAGCTTGGTTGCAGATTTTCTAAGGTTGGGTGGAGAGTTAGAGTCCTAATATCAATTTCTAGGATTTTATACTACCATATAAGTACTCATGTAACTATCTGTGCATAAAGATTTCATGTGAATGATTATTGAACAGTTTATATGCCACTATAAATGAGTCTTATGCTTTGTGTGTCATAGATTGCTTGATGGATGCTTGCTGTAATGTGTAAACATTATCTTAGAAGCATAGAATTTTTACTTCCTATAAAAGTAGGAATGTTGGGTTTCTACATGATGTGTAAGAAATGGGTTAATTTACTATTTCCTTCTCGAGTCAGGACTTTGGGATTGAATCCCTTGAGTAAATATAGTTGGATAACTTGTTTAATACTCCATTAATACCACTGAACGCTTATACTTGTTGATATTTGATTCACCATGGTTGTGATAATGTTGAAAACTAGTTTACTCCTACGTTGATTATCGTGTCTGAAGTTGTTATGTTGCTTGAATACCACAATTATATGGACTATGTGTCATTGTGGGCCCAAAATTAATATACTTACTTGAGTGTAAAGGATAGGTAGAATCCTTGCTATTAAAATGAATCTTTGTGTTTGTTTACGAAATTGACTGAAAATAGATGTTGGCATGTATTGTTGATTATCTTTATACATGCTTTGGGCATGCTAGATTATAAATTAAAAGGGATTACATCTAAATGTATGAGGTTGGGAAACTGGTTAAATTCCCGATGGTTTTGCGAAGTGCATTCAAGAGCATGCCTTGCATTTTTCGAGTGCATTAATGGCCCAACGTTTAATGACATCCCAACAAACTCGAAAGGTAAATTATTCATGTGTTTCAATGTTTTTCAGTGACATTGTGAGTGTATCATACCATGGCATCCATGGCCATGGGGGCAAGGAAGAGTTTACAAAGTCACAAGCTTCAAGTCTATGTAAGCAGAAGGACAACTTAAGGTTAGGCTTGGGCGAAGGTCAAAAGAGCTTGCAAAATTTCTAAGTAGGAAAGACCTACAAAACAGACTTAGACTTGCCGGTGGGACCTGCTAGGATGAGGTCGGGAAAGTCTGAATATAAATGCAACTTGGCATGAGTTTGTGCCCAAACAAAGGAGTGAAACCGAGCTATTCAGGTGGGACCTATCAGCCTTGAGGTGTAGTGCTGCTATTTTAACGGAAATGTCCCCTGTTTTAGCTTCGATGGTCCACGTATCCTCTTGCTCCGCTTTGGCCATAAGTCGGACTTAGAAATTATACACCCATGCTCAGAAATATCGGCGGGTCTGCTATCGGTTCATCTCCTTTCCGCTGTGCTCTCCATTCTTCGATCTCTGATTAGATTGATGTCCGCTGTCCATTTCATTCACCAATCCAACGGTTATCACGTATCGCTTAATCACCCATCAGTGTATCGTAATTCCATCTCACAGTCTGCCAACCCTTCACCTCTGTGATTTTAAATCTGTTGATGCGATATCAATTCCTCTATCTCTGCGATATCATCCTGTCCATTGATCATATCGCTCTGACGACTCCTGTGCACTAATCTATTCTTCCTTAGCTCGATCTCCGCTGCCTGAAATAACAGAATGCATGGTCCAAAGGGGAAAAAAAACAACACGATGCAACCGAACCAACATAAATGATCATGGAATGCGCTAGCACGAGTGAACCACCTGACAGCGCAATGAAATTACTAGAATTTAATTACAGTGTTGGTTAGAAACAGAGCTCTCTGAGCTCATGTTTGTCGAGTTATGGCATCAGGTAGTCAGAATACAAAGGGGATAGATTAAGACATATTGACCCTCAAAGAGTTCGAGAGTATTGTAAAAAGCCTATAAATGGTTGAAAGTTGGAGGGAATAAGGGGTTTAACTTTTGGAGACTGTGGATACTCCATTCCTCCCAGCGTCTCATCTTCAATCCAGTAATACAAGCTTCTTTTGCTGTTACATGTTCAATCGCCATCTTCTCCTCTGTTCTAAGCTTGCACTTGAATAGGTTATTCATGTTTTCTTTTGTGTCGAATGCTAGATAACTGTCATCTTATCTCTGCGTTGATAAATTAGATTTGCAAGCTTCATTTACTTTCTGTAGCTAGCCATTCATATATGTTTATGTATGTATCTGTTGGTATAGTCAAGATTCTCCATCTATTCATTGAATCTATAAACCATTGAGCATTAGTGGTCGAAAGCCTTATCAAGCTTTGGGTGTTCAAGCATGTCTTGAGTGAAAACAAAGTTGAAACAATCATCTGACTTGATCCAAACCCCAACCCATTCCAATAGTTCAGAGAATGATATTAAAGATTTATATGTTATCAGGCATCTCTGAGCTACAATCTAAGAGAGCTTCTTGGAGTGCTAACAGGACCCATGAGTCGAAGGTCATGATAGCTAGGCCGGACCATAGGTTCGGGCTAGGTATGAGTCAGGTTTGTAGGGTGGTCGACTGGTTGGGGGTCGAGGCTTTAGTATGAATTGTGTTTGTTCTTTTTCCTGAGTAAGACGACTCCGTACTTCACAAGGGAATGTGCCCATACACATGGATTCATCCATGGTGGCATAATAACCATGTGAGAACCATGTTGGAGACTATATGAGTGCCACATGGTGCACATGGTGGTCACTCGTGATGTGGCAGATCTTATTGGGCTTATCTTTGATTGGCTTTAGCTCCTGATCCGTAAATCAGGTCTAGGTGAAATTTACATCATTGGAAAGGTCTCAATGAGACGAATGCAACAATGTCATCCTTTTTATGTTTGAGGAAGTTGAAAAAGATTGAAAAATTCAGACTCAATCCCCATAATTGTACCTTGGAGATTGGGTCAACATAGTAACTGCCTCCTTCGAACCTTTGTTGTGGGTTGAGATTGGAAGGGGGTATGTTACATCACATTTGATTGATTGAATGTCAAGATTTCCAACATGGTCATTCCATCTGAATTTGGATAAATTAGGGAGAGTAATGAAGAAGATGAAGCTTTTGGAGCATAGTAGGAGATGACTTCAAAATATTAGGTGGTGGAATCCTCTCCATTAGGTTTAGATAGCCTTGGAAATCAAGACCTCCTTGTACAAGGGGTGATTCTTGTAGAATAGTTTTATTTTCATGATGTTTTAAGTTATGTTTTGTAAGTTCATAGTTATATTAGGCGTGATTTGGAAGATATATAAGGATAGTTATAACACCCCACCCCACATTTACTCGCTTTTACAACCTCTCCCAGGTAAACATGAGATGAATGCTACAATGATATGACTTGAACTCCAAGGTCCAGTTATGGAAGTGGGGCTTACAATCCAAAAACTTATTGATACCTCTTAGGAGCACTAGATCACCTAAAAGTTAGTGCACAACCTCTGATGATCATATCCTAAGTTGGAACTACTTTTCCACAAGCCTAACACCCCAACCATGCCCACAACACAACATGCGTGCAGTTATGAGGCTCCAACCACACCCATAAGCCTATCTCCATGCAGTTATGACCCAAATCTTCCAGTTTTGTGCATGCAGTTCTGGGATCTATGCCACCTTTTCACGCTAGCCTCCAGATCACTGCCTGGAACTTCCTGTAACTTTCCAGAATCATGGTTAGTATGATAACAATGCCAACATTTAAACTTGAACAAGATCTTCACCTATACATGCCTAATACATAATAGACATTTCATAAAACATATGGTAAAATTATAAGCCACATGTCATGAATGCATGTATGATCATAATAAAAGGTACATGTGCTCATTAATTACATTAGACAATATCTCATATTAACTTATGCAAAATCCATCCAAGTCATTGACTTCCACATACCATATAACAATAGATTGGGATGAACCAAATATTTCTTACAACAAATCACCTTAGTGCCATATTCCAAGCATGAATGTGGGTCTCATGGGATAAACCAATACATAATCAATATCGATCTCTAGATGTTAAACCACCTCCACCCTCAAGCTACCATGATCTCACCTAAACCGGTCCCGAGATCACAAAACCAAACCATGCTTGGACACCTCAAAATTTCTTCACCATACCTTTAGGAATTTTCCTGTTTCCACCCACTTGTCGAGGGCTTCTTAGAGAAAAACCATCTCCACCCCCAACTATTGGGATTTTCATGAGACTACCTCACTTGGTTCCAACACCTTTCGGCAATCCAAATCTCAACCAAGAATGAACTCCATCACACGATGGCTATCCAAAAAATGGCAAGGCAAGGCTGAAACCACTGTCACTCCAGGAAAAACCCATGCCAATGACAACAAATGAACCAAGTAAACAAATGCATGTACTATGCATTCACATCATAACAAGGAAATCCTGCATGTAACTAGTTACCTACAGTATCTTCCTACTGAAGCTACTGATCCAACCTTATCCTTGCACTCCTTTTCTTTCCTTTGCTTTCCTTTTCCTTCTTGTCCAAGTGCTTGTTCTCTTTCCTTTGCTAAACCTGCTCCAAAGATGGGCAAAATCTGTCAACTGATTCTCAAGTGCCTTTTTTATCATTGATGTCTCCTTTTTCTTTTATTTTCCTTCATTTTCCTTCTATTTTCCCTTGCATGCATATTTGTGTCTCTTCTCCTTCCTTTTCTCCTATTTTCCTCTATTTTCCAGCAAAACATACTTTATATGGAGCTTTATAACAAAGCTCGTTGCGGTATTTACGATATACAAACAGCCTAAAACATGAAAACATACTGCTTATGGAGCTTTATAAACCCAACTCAATGTAGTATTTACAATGACAATACATATATACTTATGCACATTTTCTTCAACAAACAAATAAAAATACTATCCATGGAGCTTTATAAACACAACTCAACATAATATTTACAATAATATACAATAATATACATATGCACATTTTATTTAACCAACAAATAAAAGGATATGATGCCCACATCAATGGCAAGGGAATCCATAGGCTCACACCTCCACTAGGCTCATAGGAATACTGTGATTCACCTCCTTCCCAAGAAGTCCAAAATCCACTGTCAGAATCAAAGTCTACCTGCAATGTCCAATGCTACAATCCTTGTGCTACTTGCTATCTCAGTGAATCGACTCATTGTTTCAAGGTACACTTCCAATGTGCTTATGATTCCATCGGGAAATGCTAATGACCAAAACAAATTATTCCCTGACCTTCCCTTCTTTACTTCTGAGTCCCTTGGGCAATCTGGTCATCACCTTTCTTGTAGTTTCTCAACTTCCAAGTTCCCCAACATCCCCTTCTCTACTACATAGTCCCTCAGGTGATCCATCCCTTGGCAAGTTTTCCTTGCATCAGAAGATCCAAAAACTAAGGCATATCCTTGCCTCAAAACCATCATACTAATCATAGAATGCTCATGGCAATCAATAGACACTATTGGGTACCAGATTCCCAAATTGGCCTTGCTCTTGAATGCTTTACCATCATATTATTATATGTTCCAATTCCTTTTACTATTTTTGTTAACATTCTTGCAGTCAGTTTCAACCACCCAAACCAAGAATTTCCCCATTTTCCTATATCAAGCATATAATTTCCATTAGACTAAAAAGGAATTGAAATAAATTCAAATCATACCTCATTGGTAGCTCATCAGTAAGGTACACGTGCAATTCCATTTACTTCCTGTCACAATGGGTCAAATTAGCTCTTTGATCAAATCATCATATGTAAACATATCACATCCGATTAGCTCAAAACTCAGGCATCATAAATCAAAACCATAGACTATGTGCATAATAAAAACTGAAATAAGATACTGATACTTATCTTCAAGTTATTCTTTGCATCTGCCTTTTTTATTTATCTTCTTTGTACACACTGGATCAGTTTCCAAACCCGCGAGCACCCAATGCCTTCTCTTCTCTTTCGAAGAAATAAGGGAATCCAGAGACTAAACCACCTCTACCTTCAATATCATCAACAAAGATATCCAGAGACTAAACTACCTCCACCCTCAATATCAACAACAAGAGCATCTAGAGACTAAACCACCTCTATGCTCAATATCAACAACAAGGGCATCCAAAGACTAAAGCGCCTCTACCCTCAATACCAATAACAAGGACATCCAGAGACTAAATTGCCTCTACCCTCAATATTTGATCTGAAATGGAGCAGATTAGTAATGTTGTGCTAATTCCCCATTTAGAATAAAACCCAATATGCTTATCATTTGCTTATCAAGTGCTTAAGGATTCACCATTTTTGGTTAATTAACTGATTGCCATGAGATTTTCTTATGTAAATGTTATACACAATTTAACATAAAATATATGCTAAAAAAAAACAAAATAATAGTAAAGAACATCAAAATACAACACACAACACAAATATTTGATGAGGAGTTCACCCCTCTTGGGCTACGTCTCCTTGGTCCAACTTCCAATGCTTGGGCCTCTCTATTATGCTCAAAATTACAAAAAAAATGTGTTTACAATGCTCAAATGCCTCTGAAACCTATCTCAATGAGTTCATGATACTCAAAAATGGCTATCTAGCCTCTTTTTGCAACCAATTTGGCGGAAAACTGAAGAAGTTATGACTTCTCCTAGTTCTCCCACTATTCGTTCCACAAATTGCTCCAAATCCAACAGAAACCCACAATTTCGCTCCAAAATCCTCTAACCAAGCGAGAATCGCACCGTGCGGTGGGCCTTAACTTGTCGGCCAAGTATTATCGCAAATCACAATCGACGAGTGCTGCGGGCTTATAGTTTGTGAATAAAATGGGCGATTTGCGATTGTAATATCGACGGACCCGACGACACTATATAAAATGGAATCGATAAATATATCACATCCAGGAACTTATTGGAATCGGTGGAGTACCGATGATTGTCAATATGCGAGACTTGCCATGTTGTGATATGTGATTGCGATATCGCATCACAACCCGAACTCGCCGGGGGCCAACTCTAATTGTCTTCCCCTCGGCGATCTGCAATTCGCAATTGTGATTTATCGCATCACATCCCTTCTCTGCTCGGGGCTGATTCTGTATCACCTCCCTACCTGCGATTACGATTTGTGATATGTGGGGGCCAATGGCGGCCTGCCACTTGGTGCCTCCTCATTCACTGAAGGACCTTGCCACATCATCCAATCCTGCCATGTAAGCAAGTCAAATATGAACTTTGACTTGCTCTAACTTCTGCATACGATATCGAATTTGAGTGTCATTCACACCGTTGGAATTAGAATGATGAGCTCTTCGATCTAAAGCTAAGTTTAGAAAAATTATGACACTTTGATTTTTGAGCATCTAATCACTCCTCCCCACTAGAAGCCTTTTGGACCCCAAAATATTATATTTAGTTATTGAACAGATGGGGTATTATTCCCTCACCTTCCCCTCTTTAATCCATTTGGCCTTTTATGGATTTGTAGCTTTCAGACCCGCTCGAAGATAATCAACATTTCCCCTATATGATGACCTCGTTCTTTTGTCAAGTATGGTGTCTTGTTGAAGCTCATCAAGAAATTCTGGAGAAAAATCTTCAATTGATGGAATCTATACACTTTCTCCTTGATCTCCAATCAAAGGGGGCTCATACAATCTCAAATTTTCAATATTAACAATGGAATAAATTTGCATATATGAAGGCAAATCAAGCTTGAAAGTGTTATTACCAATCTTTTCCATAATTTTAAATGGACCATAACAGATTGGTTTAAGCTTTTTACCTTCACCTTGAAGCCTTTCCTTGATAATGTAAAGCCAAGCTTAATCACCTACTTGAAACTGATCATCCACATGATGCTTATCATGCCTGGCCTTATACTTGCCTTGACTCTTTTGTAGTTTTTCTTGAACTGTTTTGTGAATCAACTGAATTTTCTCAGCAAATTTCTTTGCTTTGTCTATGCTGCTATGTCCATCTACAACTACATCTTTCTTAAAGATGAAATCCAAAGGCGATTTAGGCAAATAACCAAGACATGCCTCAAAAGGTGAAGTTAGAGTAGAAGAGTGTTTTTCTTGGTTGTAAGCATGTTGAATATAATGCAACTGTTCATCCCACAACTTAGGATGTTTGCTGTAATATCCTCTTAGCAAATGAATAATTGTCCTGTTAACCACTTCAGTTTGACCATCTATTTGTGGATGGAAGGTTGTACTTTTCTTCAACTTGGTGTCCATCAAGTTCCATAAATTTGACCAAAAATTCCCAACAAATCAGGAATCATGATCACTTACAATAGAAGTAGGTAATCCAAAATGAACCCATACATTTTGAAAGAAAAGTTGAGCTATTTGTTTAACTGTATTTTTTTTACAAGGCATTAATATGCACATCTTGATGAACCTATCCACAACTATGTACAAATAATCATGACCTTTTCTTGATAAAGGAAGACCTCTTACAAAATCCATAGAAACACTCTCCCATGGATGTGAAGGCATTGGAAGTGGTGTGTACAATCCTAGTTTCCTATTACTAGGCTTATTGACTGCACACAATGAACAACCTTTGATAAAACGTGACACACTTTCAAGCATACGAGGCCAGTAGAAATACCTTTGAAGATTTGCCACTGTTTTACTTACATTGAAATGTCCAACAATAAGAGAAGTGTGTGCTTCCCTTGTGACATTTACTCTCTCTCCTCGTGGAACACAAAGTTTTCCCAAATGATACAACATATTATCATGTACATGGTAGTCCAATTCCTCAACTTGGTGGGCTTTACTCAAGTTTGAATATACCTCTTGAAAGTCAGTGTCATGTGTGTATTGTTCAACATAACTTCCAAGCAAAACAGAATGATTCTTGAGTAAAATGGCTACATTAACAACTAGTCTAGAAAGCATATCAACAACTCTGTTATAAATACCTTTCTTGTACTAGATTACCAAGTGGAATTGTTGTAATAATCCCATCCAATGAAAGTGCCTTGATTGCTGCAATTTTGTTTGAGATTGCAGATATTGCAAAGGTTGACGATTGGTGTGAATAATGGTTTTTTTTCCCATTAAGTAATGCCTCCATTTCTTCACACTTTGCACCAATGCATAAATCTCTTTATCATATGTAGGATAGTTAATAAAAAC
The DNA here is from genome assembly GCA_000404065.3 of Pinus taeda. Taxonomy (NCBI): domain Eukaryota; kingdom Viridiplantae; phylum Streptophyta; class Pinopsida; order Pinales; family Pinaceae; genus Pinus; species Pinus taeda. The sequence goes on from APFE030189741.1 coordinate 113,313, forward strand.
ACCATTAAAAATTTCATAATGAAATGAAATGGGCTTACCATGTTGTAAAAGAACTGCACCCATGGCATAGTCACTTGCATATGTTTGTATTTCAAATGGTTGTTTCAAATCCGGTAATGCTAAAACTGGGGCTGAAACGATCTTTTGTTTTAAAGCATTGAATTTTTTCCTGTTTTCCTCCTCATTGGAAGACAACCTTCATGCTGGTCAAAGCATGTAGTGGAGTTGCTATGCAAGAGAAATTGGCAATGAACTTCCTCCAGTACTATGCTTCTCCCAGAAAATTCCTTACTTCTATGACTTATTTGGGTATTGGTCAATTCATAATGACCGAAACTTTAGAGGGGTCAATCTTTAGCTCACCTCCTCCAACTATGTGGCCTAAATACACTAAGGAAGTTTTCTTGAATTCACATTTAGACATCTTCAGAAATAACTGTTCTTTTTTCAAGACATCCAGCACTTTCCTCGCATGCTTGACATGCTCTTCTCGTGATTTGCGGAATATACAAATATCATCTAAATAGAAAATTGCAAACTCATCAAGAAAGGATCTTAAAACATCATTCATAACTCTCATGAATGTAGCTGGAGTGTTGCAAAGATTGAAAGGCATAACCAGCCACTCAAACAATCCATGTTTGGTTTTAAAAACAGTCTTCCAAATATCCTCCTCAACCATTTTAATTTGATGATATCCACTTATCAAGTCTAATTTAGTGAAATATTTTGAATTCTTCAACTGATCTAGCAAATCATCTATTCTGGGTAGTGGGTATCGATTCTTTATGGTAATTTTATTCAAAGCTCGATAATCCACACACATGCATCAGGTTCCATCTTTCTTGGGTACCAAAACAATTGGTGAACCACATGGCGAAGTAGAGGGATGAATTATATATTTATCTAAGAATTCTTGGACTTGTTTCTTGGTTTCTAAACTTTCTAAAATTGGCATTTGATACATACCGATATTTGGGAGTGGACAGTCTTGTTGTAGCTGAATTTCGTGCTGAATTCCCCTTTTTGGTGGCAATCCCTTTGGTTCTTGAAACACATCTCCATATTGATTGACCACATCAATCAATTTGGCTTTCAGCATCACGTCACAGCCTGCAAAGGATTCACACTCTGTGTCATTCTTCTGCTTGATCATAAGGAGCACGAGATTCTTGCTGGAATTGACCAGTCGCTTCATTTTCCTTACGCTTGCTAAAGACAGATTAAGATTTCCACGATGGGCTCTTACATTATACTCGAATCCATATTTGAACAAATGATATTTGTTCTCAAACATATGAAAAATGACTTTCTGGTCATACAAATACGAGCTTCCCAACACAATTCCAGAAATATCCAACGACACTACATCTAATTTGACTTCATGAACGAAATTGGTAGTAATAGTAAACATGAAAATGAGTTTCCTTGCGACCTGAAGATTTTCATCCTTTGTTATCCAACCCAATGGATATGGTTTATGATGAGGGATAGTTTCCAGATTCAACTTCTTGACCAAGTCTATATAAATTAAATTTGCCTGGGATCCACTGTCAAACATCGTATCAATCTTGGTGTGTTTGGAAATAACTATGATATGGAACAACTCAATTCTATTTTCTCCATTTAAAGCATTGTTTGAGTTATTTGTTGTGCTGGTGCTTGCCATGACTTCCTCTTTGCTTATTTTTGCCACGAATTTTCCTTTAGAGATTGTGGCTGCAATCTTTGTTTCATCACCTGAGTCAGAACCCAAGTCTTGTTGTACAACAATGTTCATCTTATGTTTCCATTTATTGTTAAATTTCTTTGGTCTTAATTTAGGATGAAGCTTCCAACAATGCGCTTCATCATGGCCCTATTTGGAACAATTCTTACACATGGGTTTCTCCCCTTCTTTCTTAATAGAAGCATTTTTCTTTTGCTTTCCTTTCGATTTCTTTCCTTTTTCAACACTCTAGAATAGTTTATTCTTACCTTCTTCTTGTACATTTTTCCTTCTTGCTTCAAGGTACGTAGCTTGAACACAGACCTCATCAAGATTCGTGGGATTAAACATAAGAATGAAATTTCGAAGATAGCTATGCAAACCTCCTATGTATTTAAGCAAAGTATCTTGTAATTGCAAGTCTACTCCTAGCATAAGAGCTCTTCTCCTAATCTCCTGAGTATACTCTTACACATTTTGACCTTTTAGCTGTTTGAAATTTTGCCAATAAATGATAGCTTTTTTCCTATGAGCTAAAGGGTAGAATTGTCTTTTTATATCAACAATGAAATCATACCAAGTAATAGAGATTTTACCATGTTTTTTGATCTCGTCTTGAGTCCTTGCTTCCCACCACATGAGTGTTGCACCCTACATTCTCAATTAAGCCAACTGAATTTTGATATCATCCTCTTGAAGGTTCTGAATTCTACAATACACCTCCAACTGACAAATCCAATTATCAAGCTTCTCTGCATTCACTTCACCATTATACATAGGCAACTTGAATTTAACATCTAGTTTAAGTAGAGGTGATTTTCTAGCTCCTTTTGAAGAATGAAGATGAGTATGAGTAAGGGTAGTGTTAGTGGAAGAGTGTGAAGATGCTTGTGAAGAAGAAGATGAAGAAGATGGCGGAGAGGGTGGAGGTTTGTCTCCATTCCCATTACCTCCTTTTCCATTATGTCCTCCTGAAGGGCCTTCTCCATTGGGAGATTTGGAACTTTGTACTTGCAACCTGCTATTCCTCTCTTCATAGAGGACCTTCACCATCTCTGTCATATCAAAGAAAGCCTTTCTGAAGGTCTTCTCATCTTCTGTCATGTTTGTAGGTTCTCCTTCATGAGACATGATCTCTGGAGTCTCAACTACAACTTGAGGCTGAAATGGCATTGGAGATTGTGGCAACCTTGCTCTTCTTACCCTTGACCCAACTTCAGGGCTTCCAACTAGCTTTCCTTCAACTAGCATGACACAAAACTAGCAAACAATAAAATCCTTCTTTCACAAAGCAAATCTAGTAAGCAAAAACTAGTGCTCTGATACCAACTTGATCTAAAATGGAGCAAATTAATAATGTTGTTCTAATTCCCCATTCAGAATAAAGCCCAAGATGCTTATCATTTTCTTATCAAGTGCTTAAGGATTCACCATTTTTGCTTAATTAACTGAAGGGCCTTCTCCTTTGGGAGGTTTGGAACTTTGTACTTGCAACCTGCTATTCCTCTCTTCATAGAGGACCTTCACCATCTCTGTCATATCAAAGAAAGCCTTTCTGAAGGTCTTCTCATCTTCTGTCATGTTTGTAGGTTCTCCTTCATGAGACATGATCTCTGGAGTCTCAACTACAACTTGAGGCTGAAATGGCATTGGAGATTGTGGCAACCTTGCTCTTCTTACCCTTGACCCAATTTCAGGGCTTCCAACTAGCTTTCCTTCAGCTCTTTTGAGTTTTAACCTTGTTAGCATGACACAAAACTAGCAAACAATAAAATCCTTCTTTCACAAAGCAAATCTAGTAAGCAAAAACTAGTGCTATGATACCAACTTGATCTAAAATGGAGCAAATTAATAATGTTGTTCTAATTCCCCATTCAGAATAAAGCCCAAGATGCTTATCATTTTCTTATCAAGTGCTTAAGGATTCACCATTTTTGCTTAATTAACTGATTCCCATGAGATTTTCTTATGTAAATGTTATACACAATTTAACATAAAGTATATGCTGAACAACAACAAAATAACATCAAAGAACATCAAAATACAACACACAACACAAATATTTTATGAGGAGTTCATCCCTCTTGGGCTACGTCTCAATGGTCCATCTTCCAATGCTTGGGCCTCTTTATTATGCTCAAAATTAAAACAAAAGTGTGTTTACAATGCTCAAATGCCTCTGAAACCTGTCTCAATGAGTTCACAATACTAAAAAATGGCTATCTAGCCTCTTTTTGCAACCAATTTGGTAGAAAACTCAAGAAGTTATGACTTTTCATAGTTCTCCCACTATTCGTTCCACAAATTGCTTGAAATCTGACAGAAACCCACAATTTCGATCCAAAATCCAATAAGCTAGCGAGAATTTTGTTGTATGGTGGGCCTTAACCTGTCAGCTGAGTCTTATCGCAAATCACAATTGGTGAGTGTTGCGGGCTTACGATTTGTGAATAAAACAGGTGATTTGCGATTGCGATATCGGCGGACCCAACGACACTATATAAAATGGAACCGATAAATATATTGCATCTGGGAACTTATCACAATCGACGAAGTAAAGACAATCGTAAATATGCGAGACTTTCCCTGTTGCGATATGTGATTGCGATATCTCATTGCAACCTGATCTTGCCAGGGGCCAATTACTATAACTGTCCTCTCCTCGCTGATCTGCAATTGTGATTTATCACATCGCATCCCTTCTTTGCTAGAGGCTGATTCTGTATCACCTCCCTGCCTGCGATTTCAATTTGTGATATGCGGGGGCCAATGACAGCCTGCCACTTGACACCTCCTCATTCCCTAAAGTACCTTGCCACATCATCCAATCTTGCCATGTAAGAAAATAAAATATGAACTTGCTCTAACTTCTGCATACGAGCTCGGATTTGCATGTCGTTCACATTGTTGGAATCAGAATGATGAGATCTTCGATCTGAAGCTAATTTTAACAAAATTCTAACATTTTGATTTTTGAGCATAATTTTGAGCTCCTAATCAATATTGGAAACAAGGGCATCTAAAGACTAAACCACCTCTACCCTCAATATCAACAATACGGGAATTCATAGACTAAACTACATCTACCCTCAATATCAACAATAAGGGAATCCAGAGACTAAACTGCCTCTACCCTCAATATCATCAACTTAAGATTGGTCTCATCCCAAGCTGCCCATAGCTCCAAAGAACTACCATCTTAACCCACAACCTCCAGAGAGCTACCATCTTAACCCACAACCTCCAGGGATTCTGAAGACCAATCCCTTCATAACACGTAAAAACACACATAGTGTAGAACATAACACATACACCTACAACTAGTGTACAACACCACACATACACCTACACCAGTGTACAACACAACACATACATCTACACTCGGTGTACAACACCACACATACACCTACACCTACACCTGGTATACAACACAACACATACACCTACACCCGGTGTACAACACCACACGTATGTACACATAATACAACACAATGAATACACATGTCATGATACAATGACTGCACAATACTCGTGACAGAATACCACATGTACAACATATACACAACAATAGTATTGAACATCTAGAGACCACATTGTCTCTACTAGGAAACCTTGTGTCTAGTGTCTTTTCCACGCCTTAGTGCGTGCATCCACAATAATCTAGGATTTGTGGCTCTTTCCACTATCCATGCTTGTCCCAACATGCCACAAATCTTACTTCTTTCATTTCGTTGATGTATTCTTCAACATTGCTTGCCATAACATAAACATAGGCATATTTATAAGCACATAATATCAAAATCATATCCACATGAAGTTAACTTCATAGGTCCTCCAGGGTTACTTTGCCCACTTGATTCCTTATAACTAGGAACTTTTTCATGCCATTCACTTGCATACAACAATCATTCTTCCACAAGAATGATCCTTGATGACCTTGTCAGATAACGTCACACACACACAAACATTAACATAATCATAATCTCAACACAATTACGAGCGTTCATAAGTCAAGGTTAAGAGAACTCCCTTTATTCGTGAAATGCATGCACAACATTGAGAACAACAATTCCTAACATAGCCAAGGCATGTAACACCTTAATTCCATTTACTTTACCTTTCATGTTACCTTTCTGATGACTATCTTTCCACCATACATTTATCCCAATGGACCCAACCAACCCAACCAACTGTCATATTCTTTCCTTCAACTACCTTTTATTCATGCACTTAGATTCATCTGAGTCTTATATTACCTAATAGGTTTCCTTCATCTCTCCCCAAGATCCATTACCTTTCCTTTTTCCTTAACCAATTCCCAAGACCCTCAAAACATAAAAGGAAAGAACAAGAATAAAATAAGAAGAAAACCATGGAAAACCAATGACAATACAACACCACAAACAAAGTGGCATGGCCATGCACGAGACACAATTAAAATCTCAAATCAAGCACAAACAAATAAAAAAACACCGAAAGCATAAGACTCCCAACAAACACCATGAATTAACCCCCATGGCTTCCCAATGTTTCCAAATGAATGCTCAAACCAAACCTTCTTCAGGATCTATGCTAGTCTCTTTACCATGCAATCCTTGCATCATATTGCTATAAACACATAATTGTGAGTGCATAAATAAACATAACAATATACCAATTACCTTCCCTTGCTATGCCAAGCACGCTTCCCTGCAACTGAACACATGCACATATCATCTCCCAAGGGATTCCAGTTTCTTCGACGAATTAAGCTATAACCAGAAACCAACTATTATGCCTGCATTTGATCAACCATTTCTCATGTAGCTTCATCGACCCTAAATTTCTTCCACTCACTTTAACTTGCTTTATTACTCGATTTTGGAGCATGAGCTTATTATGCTACGAAATGCATTGAGGCTTTGCCTAGAACTCTCCCTCTAGTCCCACTTCCACCTCAGTGATGGATTCTTGGTGACATGCATTTCTGTTATCCACTACTAAATAGATCCAGGGAATTCTATAACCTACATCCCCAACTGTCTATGCCTCCTACGCACTGTAGATTTGAGGCCTGTCATGATCTCGCTGCACCACTCTGATATAAAGGGAAATCCTTCCGACGATGATATCCATCACAGGTTAAACACCACAATAGTTCTCTGCCATTGCTTTTACTCTACTACTTCACTGGTTGAGACCCATGTCCTCACTCAACTGCATTTAACTTCTTATGAGGTCCCACCTTTTCCTTGTCACTTGCATCTTGAGATCATAAAACTCCTTGGCCCTTCTATCATAATACCCCTTAGATATTTACTTCTTCTTGAAGAGTCTTTCAAACTCATCCCAAGTCGGATCCTATTCCTTGATGTTTCTGACATGCTTAACATCTTCCCACTAGATATTTGCATTTCCTTTGAGGTGAGGTAGCTATCTTGGCTCTCATGTTCTTTGAATACTCATGCAATCTAAAGATTAGCAAATATTGATTCTTAATCCTGCTATACAGATGATAGCAATGATGGTAATGATGTCTCTTGGAACCAGATCTAGAATAAAATCCGTAAGTACTACTCTCTTGTCAGGTGTATCCAAATATCTGCCACCTATGACTATGTCATATTTGTCCAACTTTTGTCTTCTTTGAGGCCTGCTGCCATAAGCCCCATTAGTCTTTTCTTCCTGTCAATGATTGATCCTCAACTGTCCCTACTTCTGCAAATATGAAATGCTATGAAGGATGACTGCATTAAACTCAACTTGCTTCTCTTGGGCTCTAACAAGCTTTTCTTATTCCTTAATCAATCTCTCATTATCTGCCTTGCCGCACAACTAAACTTTCCCATTGCATTGAATTCACATTAGGCTTGTAAGGGGAGTCATGTGAATTGTAATCCACCACTCTACACTTCATCTGTGATATTCTATTGTCTTGCAATTTATCCTGTTAGATAAACCATATATAAGACATAATCAAAACCATACCTCAGTGTATCTCAGGATAGGCTATCACATATGAACAACTCAGTCTAGATTAACATGATACATAATAATATGAAGAACTTAACCGCAATGACAATAATCATCATGCATATGACCGCAATGCATATGACAATAAGTTAAACTATCATGCATGACTAACTGTTGCATGTGCATATGACTGCACTAATCAACTAGCATCCATCATGCATGTAATAAAAAAATAATAAAATGACAAGCACGCATTTAACAACGATGCATATCACAACCATAAACCATCATACATGTATGCCAAACTTACAAACCTGTATGATGATCTACTTTTACCCCGAGGTCCAGTGCTGCAACCTGTAACATCCCTCCCTTAATTATAAATAATAAATAATAAGAACTAATAAAAATAATACAAAAATAATAATTAATAATAAAAATAATGAATAATAATAAATAAATCATAAAAAAAAAAATGAAAAGAAAAAGTAATAAAAATAAAATAGTAATACCAAAATACAAGATAATGAAATAAAAGAAATAAGTAAATTAAAAAGAAATAAAATAGTAATAACCAAATACAAAATAAAATGATATTAAAAAGAAATAAGTAATAAAAAAAATAGTAATACCATAAAGCTCTATAAGAAAGGAATTATCAAAAAAAAGGAAAGAAAACAAGAAACTAAAAAATAGGAAGAAGAAAAAAGCAGCATGCAACCACATGGAGGGTGTGCATGTGGTTCCCCTTCCAATGTTTTGTTCTATTTAATGAATGGTGAGGAGGATGGGAGGGGTTCCACCATTCCGAGGTTCTATCTTTCATTCTCTTGGGAGAATGGTATACTAAGACTTAGGAATACTGGCAGTAGTCGTGGATTGAGGGCTCGGGGTGGCCAGTTGTAGGAGAATCCTGCACAATTGAGCCTACGGTTGGGAGGAGAGTCGTCCCCAAAATCTTGTGGTCACTTCGAAGCCAAAAAGTGCAGGTATAATTTCATTGAAAGAATTTGTTTTCTTTTTTGACATTAATTTTAGTTTTACTTGTGCTGTTACATATGGTATCAGAGCAGGTTTAACCCTTAGGGCCTATGGGCATCCGGAAATTTACTTTGTTGGAATTTTTAACTTGACTTGTTTTAAAGTTACAGGTTGATTACTTCCAGGAGGCGCGGCATAATTTTTTTTCAAACCCTCACTAGGCCATAAATTTTCTTTATTCAACGCATACTTACTGCACAGTTACATTTTGATTGGTTTGGTGATTATGTTTCTGCTAGTATTTGCGCAAAGTTCCGTCGTTGGTGGTGGGTTTGGTGAATTCATTATTATTTACTGGAGTTGTTTTTAGTGTGTTTTTTTTTTTTGGAGTTTTTTTGTACCGAATAAAAAAATTAAAAAATGTGAAGATAATGTTGATTTATGTTATCTAAACTAATTTTTTTTAATAATTACATATAGAGTTACATGCAAATTTTTATGACTTACCTATCAAGCTTGTGATTATGAATTTTTTCAGATTTTAAAGAAATGAGACTGGAAAAATTGATTAATTTCAATAAATTTCTGTCTAATAAATTTTAGTTAAATTTCTTTTTCTTTTCCGTTCACTGCCGAGACCATAGAGAACCATTCACGCGGCAGTCTACTGCCATGCGTTGTCATGCGTCGCCCTGCCTGGGCAGCAGCAGATTTATACTATCTCGCTGTTTCTTGTTCCAGGTTGGGGTTTACTCTTCCATCTTCTGATTTCTATAGTCATGGCACAAGTTTATGAGCTTGTCTGCAATACGTTCTAATAGTATAAAAACGTTTGGTATTTTTATTTGTAATTAACACGGCCTGTTGAGATAATATTTTCGAGATTTTTGAGTTGCCTATTGGCCTCTCATAGAATTTTAATCATGTAGCCTGCTGCAAAGCTTTTATGCCTGCACAGGCTTTGAGTATGCTTGGCAAAACGAACGGGTTTGGCTGAAAACCTGCGCTATGCATTTGGTTAAATAATCTAAGGGCTTCCTCATAATACCCCTGTTTGGTATATCCTGTTATCATAGCAGTCCACGAAAACATATTTCGTTCACGCATTCCATCAAACACTGGTCGTGCATCTTCCAGGGTTCCACAATTTGCATACTTGAAAATAAGCTTTGTTTGATAAAATGCGTTCTGTTCAATCCTGCTTTTAACCATGTATCCATGGAACACCTTACCATGTGAATCCCAATTGAATATCGGTGTAAATTCTTACGTGAATAAATTGGGTTTGCTAGGAGTCTGATAATTCTTGAAACCACCAAACGAAAATTCACACTTGATATTTGCGTCGGGAATTTTCTTTGAAAGCCAAAGTTTTGAAATATGTGATGATAGAACCACTTGCCTGAGATCGATTGGTGACACAGCTCTGGCGGTTGAGATTGAAATCGCCCTTGCAATTAGCATGACTCAAAAGGACGATTTTGTTTTCAAACATCTATGAATTTAAGGTCTGAAGTTCATTTAAAAAAAAAAAAAAGCAATTCCAAACACTATAGTCTATGCATTATACCCATTGTTTTGTAGAAATTCGACAATGCATTAATTTTACAGTCGATACTTCGATACTTAATATGGAAGTAAATTTATTTTTTGTTCCTGGAGTTTTTCTGTAGCGCATATATATAGATATATATATAACAGAAGGTTCAATAGTAGATCTACTAATTACAGAATTTTCTATATGTGTGTTAAAACTTTTGTTTCTTGATACCTTCCATTCCAGCTTATTATCTTATTAAAAAGAAAAACTTGAGAGAATTCAACGTGGCCGTAATGGATACAACTATTTGAGACTCTAAACAAACAAACAAAAAAATATCAGACGAAAAACCAGAATATAATGACGTATAATTCATAAAGAGAGGGATTCTCTCTAATGACTATTAGACCTTTGTGCTAACAAGAAAATTATAGAGAAAAACTCAACAATATTGTGAATAATAGCTTAATATAAGGGTTTATTTCCTGAAATAAAAATATTGCTCGGTGCAGGCTTGACGAGCTTCATTGTAACTGGACAAGTAGATTATATAGGTTCAAATACCCTATTAAATAAACCATTCAATGAATAAAAAGTATAGAAGAAAAATTAACTCGCATAAATATAAAAAAAAAGATCTAGTCAATGTCTGTAAATCTCCATAAAATTCGTTACCATCGCACTTTGTCAGGGATTGGTGCTGTTGTAGAGTATGTTTCCCTATTGGCAAGATCATGAAATTGGACGAAAAATCATTTCGGAAAGCTTTTTCTATTAGTTGGAGTTCCTTTTTGCTTTCTAGAGTTTGTTTTTTTTTCCACTTTTCTATTTTGCTTTTTCGTATGATTTTTCTGATTTATGATTTTTCTTAATCAAAGAATATAATTCTGCCAAATTGTAACATATTTTCCAAAGTATACACTGGTATTATTAAGAAATAAATTCTATGATATCAGAGTTCAAAGCACCGAGAACTGTGGATTTGTGAAAGCTAGGTGCCAAAATGGATGGCAAAAAGATAGAAAGTTGCACAATGCACAGAGTGCATATTCTGCTCAGAGTGCATATTTTATAAAACAATAAAATTTGAAACCCAAAACGCTGTGAACTGAGTTATAAAACTGATTTTATACACACAAATGTTTTGATTATTGGTGTAAATTGATGTAATGTATGTACGTTAGTAATGTATATTATGTGTTAAGTTTATAAATATATATGTATTTAATTGATTGTTTGTATATATGTTATTATTATATGTAATGTATTTTATAGTGTGATTATATGTATATTATATTAGTGAGTTAATATATGCATGTATATAATATTAATGTTATATGTAATGTATTTTATAGTGTGATTATATGTATATTATATTAGTGAGTTATTTATTTTTCTTCAATGAATTACATATTATTAGTAACATTGAACAGTAGATATTATTTAGTTTTTCTTAATTATCTACAAAATTATATCAATCATGGTATTAGGATTTTCACGCCATAATTTTGTTTGGGTTTAATATACATTTTTGTTCCTTGCAATAAGATATTTGGTAGAGCTATTTTTCATTTCATGTAACATATTTCATTTGTGAAGCCTCATTGTTTCTTTTGAATATAGCTACGTTGGAAATAGAGTGTTACATAGATTTTTGTTTGGTAGAGGCCTAGAATCTACAAGTGTTTCATGAAGCTTGATATGTCTAACTGTAAATCCTTTAGCCATTGAAACTATGCAGAGCATTAAACATAGAGATTATTAATCTTTTTTTATTTAACTGGTCTTAGCTGCACCCTATAGCCTTCATGCCCCCTGAACAATCTCTGCACTCCGAAAACGATTCACTGTACTCCCACAACAATTCTTATTTCTACTAAACTTACAGCTTATTATCTACAATTATTGCTACGATTATCTGTTACATCTTGTTGATGATAAGTGTTATTTGTTGAAGTTGAAACTTATGGTTAGTCATTTGGCGGATTGCTATAACTTATCTCTGCTAGATAATTGATGATATTAATGTACTAAATGGTTGATGCTTTAAGGATTATCATTAATCCACTGCAAGAATCCATGTTTTGATATTTTGACATTTTGATATTTTGATATTTTGACAAACGAGAACTGAGGAGACTCTCTCCTTGCTAACAACGGACTATAATGTGTACACTCCATAGATTGTCCTGCCATTCTTCATATTTTCGAAAACTAGCATCATTCGGGAGGAAATTTGTAAGTGTATATTGCAAGATTGCAGGTGTCTGAATGTTTCAAACCATGATATGAGGTTGATTAGTATGGGTAGATTTCTCGACAAGTTTACAATTTTCTATCTTAGGCAGATAATTCTATGCCTAATTGTATTGTAATTTACAGGATTTGAAATGGGGTTTCCTTCGCGAGTGCGCTTGCAGGCAGACCATATAATTAATAAAATGATTATTTTTTTTTTGTTGGGGAGGAATAACCTTCCCCATCATCTGATCCAGTTCTGGGTCGGGTGGCAGTGTCTTTTCTTTATGTTGTGGAATATTTTTATGCTTGATTCATAAATTTTATGACATATATATAAATATTACTTCACCATATATCATATTAATTTACTGAACTAAACATCAATACAACTTTTATACTTTCATAACAAAATTAACCGTATTTCTTTCTTTTTAACACATGACATGAAAATAGTAACTGAATGTGATTAAAAGGAAAATGTCATTTTAGTGTTACTTTCCCATATGATTGATTTAATCTTGTAATAGGAAAAAGATTCTTTAGTCACGAGACTCGAAGCACTTCTTCGATTTTTGGTGGATATTGAACCACATCTCCGTGATTAACATAATCTTTCGTACTAAACTTGTTTTTAGATATACTTCGAAATTCGTCACAAATTATGCTTCACTTGTAGCTAAATTTGTTATAACTTTTGGCATAAAAGTAATGGATAAATCCACTGTAATTACAAGGTAGATCATGGCTCGTAAACGTCGAAGACAAAACCAAAACAACCTTGGAGTAGAAACACCACCTCCCGCCACTTCCGAGATAGGAACCCCAGCTGAGCAAGCTATATTACATTCCCTTGGAGAAGTAACACTTGATATTATGAAAGAAGTCCAAAAATCTAAATTACCAGACTTTACGGGTCTAGAAGGGGGTTCAAAAGCAGAAGCCTGGGTAATGGCTGTCAAAAGAGCACTTAGTTTTAAGGCATACACTTCTACAGAAAAAGCACAGATATCAATGGGTCTACTAAAAGGAGATGCCTTATTATGGTGGATAAATGAAGAAACAAAGATGCAAGTTACACCAATACAAGTTACTTGGGAAATGTTTGAGGAAGCCTTCCGAGCTAGGTACCTATCAGAGGAGTATAAACACCAACAAGTATGAGCTTTTCATGAAGTACGACAAAATGGTAGATCTATCGAGGACTATGAAGCTGAGTTTCATTCGTTGGTCCATCACATGGACTATATGGCAGAATAGATGTCAAGCTGAAAGATTCTTACATGGACTTGACCCCTTAGTCCGAGCAGAAGTCGCCATGTGGAAACCCACCACTATGGAAATAACCACCAGTTTGGCCAAACAAGTCTTAAGGAAAATCAATATGAAGAAACAAATGATAGTTGATGAAAATTCAGGAAAGGAGCATTCCACAATGAGGCTAAATAAACCAAGGGGGCAGCCATATAGATTCCAAGGAAGACAAAGGACTATTTCTCGGATTGCTAGCACCACTTCTCAACCACCTCCAAGAGGTCGTAAAGGTCAACCCTCCTTGATTAATGGGAGGAATAGAAGATTTGGTGACCAAGGACGAGTACAACATGCGAAGCAGGCACAAGTAGAATGTTGGCATTGTAAAGGTCCACATTATAGACAAGATTGTCCAAGTTATCAAGCAGGGATTAAAAAAACAGGAATACAAAGCAAAAGGAGGAAGACCACAAAACGCACATCGAATTCATGCAGCTATAAACCATCGCCATGCTGAGCACCAAGCCACAGTAGTAGAATCTGCAGGTATGATCAATAACATCCCTCTATCTGTGTTAATTGATCCAGGTGCTACTGATAGTTTTATTTCACCTTCAACAATACTTAGATGTGGATTGATAGCTCATGAGCAAAGTAACTTTAGAATGGTAGAAATGGCATCAGGCTCTCAGCAATCACTAGGGTCAATGGTAAGAGATTGTAGTGTTAACATTGGGGGGTGTCATACCAAGATAAATCTATATAGTACAACTCTCGGAACGTATGACTTAATCGTGGGAATGGATTGGCTTGAATCCCATAAAGCTATATTGGATTGTTATAATAATACAGTCCTCATAAGGAATGACCAAGGAGAAACCAAGGTGATAAAAGGGATTAGACGTGATGTTACATTACGCCTCATATCAGCCAAGAAAGTTAATAAGTGTATGAAGAAAGGGTGCAAGATTTATGCGGTGGAAATGGTTCCTACCAATGAGAAGTCCTTGGATAAATTGCACCCACTACTTTCTGAATTTGCGGATGTATTTCCTCCAGAATTACCAGGTTTGCCTCCAGTTCGAGAAATTGATTTCTCCATAACCTTGAAACCAGAAGTGGAACCCATATCTAAAGCACCTTATTGAATGGCTGTTCCAGAGCTTAATGAATTGAGTATACAACTCAAAGAACTTCTTGACCAAGGTTTTATAAGACCTAGTGTGTCACCTTGGGGTGCACTAGTAATTTTTGTAAAGAAGAAGGATGGAACTCTTAGGTTATGTATTGATTATCGAGATCTAAACAAGGCCACCATCCAAAATAGGTACCCAATGCCTCGAATCGATGACCTCTTTGACCAACTAAAAGGAGCTTCAATATTCTCCAAGATAGACTTACGGTCAGGTTATCATCAACTAAGAATCAAGGAGGAA